>CM067521.1:25381647-25431647 GCA_034509495.1 Acestrorhynchus altus | reverse complement strand
ATCAGTCAAGTGTAGCCATCATCCATTAGAGTCAACTGTCAAAGTTCCACCCCATCCATCACCCCTGTGACTCCCCACCCCACAATTAGTAGTTCAGAATGCAGCCCTCACATGGACGCCACCTGCCTCCGGCTGATAAATGCACTGTTCTCCGCCCATTGATTTCTTCACACTCGGCCTCTCTTTCTTGATTTAAGTAAGTACTAGTGACTCGGCCCATGCTGACTGAAGTGGCACAAATAGCCCCTCCAACGCTCCCACCTTCAGTGCCTACCGGCTTTCTGCTCCCATAGGGCCTGGCTCCACACTCTGTTGCTGCCATTTTTTCACTGGACAAATACAGCAGCAATGATGGACCAGCAGTGAAAAACATCAGCCAGTGACTCCACCCATAACCTTTAGACTGCAAGCCAATGAAATAATCCAAAACACCCCTGTGCTGGAGAATGTCAATAACGGGCTGGAAATATGGACAGCTTGGCCTGAGACTTGAAATGCAGCTGTGTGAGCTGCTGGTATGTCGCGCCGGTGCTGTGAAACCGGTTTCTTCTAAATACACAGGGGAGCCTATAGCCTTTCCCAGCATAGTTTATAACTCACCAAGAGCCAGAGGTGGAGGCTTCTGGGATCCTGGGTGGATTTTTGACCGCTGGGACTGAAACGCCACCCTGCCAAGAGCCCAGATTCGCTACTTTCAATGTACATCTAATGCTGCATTTGTTCTGAAGGCTTTTAACAAATTGATCGCAGATCTCAATTTCAGTCCCTCTGAACTAGCTAGATGGCTTGTTCTGCTATGAAATTCAGTGTAATGAGAACAGGTCCCTCATCTGCCCTACAGTGTCAAAAACACTGTGTCGTTTGGCAGATCCGCATAATCATCCTTCAGGTACTTTACACTCGTTTTGCTAGCTACGTATACATTAATTACACTCGATAGTTTACGCAGGCTATCGCTCAACTGACGACCTCCCCATCAGTCACAGAGAGAGTCTGTGTGTAAATGTGGTGCAGGCACGATCATCAGCCCGCCCTCTCTCTGACAGTCAGTCTGTATGCAGGCTGAGCATCAGCCCCGCCTCTCTCTGACTGGGGTCAGGAGTTCGTATGCAGTTGACCATCGCCCGCCTCTCTCTCTGACTGAAGCCAGTCTGTATGCAGGTTGATCATCAGCCCCGCCTCTCTCTCTGATCAGTCAGAGTCTGTATGCAGGTTGAGCATCAGCCCCGCCCCTCTGACCAGTCAGTGTCTGTATGCAGGTTGATCATCAGCCCCGCCCCCTCTCTCTGATCAGTCAGAGTCTGTATGCAGGCGATCATCAGCCCCGCCCTCTCTCTGATCAGTCAGAGTCTGTATGCAGGTTGATCATCAGCCCCGCCTCTCTCTCTGATCAGTCAGAGTCTGTATGGTTGAGCATCAGCCCCGCTTCTCTCTCTGCTGGATCAGTCAGGAGTCTGGGCGCGGGTTGATCATCAGCCCCGCCCCTCTCTTTACTGGGTCAGAGTCTGTGGCGCGGGCTGATCATCAGCCCCGCCTCTCTCTGATCAGTCAGATTCGTATGCAGGCTGAGCATCAGCTCCCGCCCCTCTCTCTGATCAGTCTGTATGCAGGGTTGGGATCAATGCCCTGCCTCTCTTATCAGTCAGAGTCTGTGGCGCGGTTGATCATCAGCCCCGCCCCTCTCTTGACTGGGGTCAGAGTTCAGCGGGTTGATCATCAGCCTCGCTCTCTGACTTCAGTCAGAGTCTGTGCAGGTTGATAATTCATCACACTGAGATCAGATAGATAGTGTGTTTGATATGTGTATCATGTCTGTAGGTGACTCTGATCCTGATATATGTGTAATGATGACGTGGTGACACACCCCACTCATCTCCAATAACGATCAGCAGCATTATTCAGAATGGTTCACCATAGAGCACACCTTCTGCTGGCCTGCACACTTTTCTCCCTGCTTTCTTTTGGATAACCTCCTTTATTGTCTCTCTCTCTTACTCTTTTTTCATTACATCTATCTCATTATGGCTGTGCTGGTTTCTGCAGGGACTAAATGAAGTGTTAATCTCTTCCCCTCATCAATCCCAGCCTCTCAAGCTCCCACCCACTCCTATGATTCTGATGACTGGCACCTCTCTTTGCTTGTTTTGGAGTAAGAAAGTGTCATTAATTGAATTTAATGGATCGCAGATTCCCAAAGCAGGAGGCGTAATCCATTAGGCTTGATGACTTTGATACTGTCTGTGTCTTTTTGATTTATGGGAGAGGGAGATGGGGTCAGAGGTCAGGTGGATGGCCCTGACAGTGTAGCATTAATGAGGATTTCAGTATATTCAGATTCAGCAAGGGAGATGATCACACTTTTAATCTGGCCTGAAACCTGAGGTACTTCATGCAAACCTGAATCAGAACCCAAGAGGAGAATACTAAATTCAAACTGTAGCCCCCCAGAGTTCTCTAGATCAACAAAACCATCCAACGGTCTGATTAAATTCAGCTTCAACTAGAAAAAAACAGAGAAAATCACCCTCCACCACAACTGTACTTAATAATAAACGGCCAGAACCCATCAGTACTCTGATAAATGCTTTCAGAACCCGTCAGTACTCTGATAAATGCTTTCAGAATCCATCAGTACTCTGATATAGCTTCCAGAACCCATCAGTACTCTGATAAATGCTTTCAGAACCCGTCAGTACTCTGATAAAGCTTTTCTCTGTGAACCTGTCAGTACTCTTGATAAACACTTTCAGAAACCTTCAGTACTCTGATAAAAGTTTTCAACCTATCAGTACTCTGGATAGTACTTTCAGAACCCATCAGTACTCTGATAAACACTTTCAGAACCCATCAGTACTCTGATAAACACTGTCAGAACCCATCAGTACTCTGATAAATGCTTTCAGAACCCATCAGTACTCTAATAAATTCTTCAGAACCCTTCAGTACTCTGATAAACACTTTCAGAACCCTTCAGTACTCTGATAAAGCTTTCAGAACCCTTCAGTACTCTTGATAAAGCCCAGTCCCTCTGTACTCTGGATAAAGCTTCTCAGAACCTATCAGTACTTGATAACCTTCAGAACTCATCAGCACTCTGATAAATCCTTTTTCCAGAACCTGTCAAAATTTGATAACCCTTCAGAACCATCAGTACTCTGATAAACACTTCTTAAACTTCCTTGTAATTGATAAAATTACTCACAACCCATCAGTACTCTTTTTGATAAACACTTTCAGAACCCTTCGTACTCACAAAGCTTTCAGAACCCGGGCTTAGATTGATAACCAACTCATCAGTACCTGATAAACTTTCCAGGTCCCGTCAGTACTCTTGATAAAGCTTAGAACCCTAATAAATGACAACACTTCAGAACCCACTGGTACTCTGGATAAACACTTGTAGAACCCACTCTTGATAAACACTTGTGAACCCATCAGTACTCTGATAAATACTTAGAACCCTCTTCAGTACTCTATAAACACTTTCAGAACCCTTCAGTACTCTTGAGATAAAGCTTTCAGAACCATTGCATTTGATAAATACCTCAGAACCTGTCAGTACTCTGTTGGATAGTTTTCAGAACCCAACTATGCCTGGCAAAGTCAAGTAAATTATCCGTCAGAATTCTGTCTGAACTCAATTTTTCATAACAAAACTCTGGTTTTAATCCAGTAAAAGTTCGATTTGGGTTCATACCGTCTTTTCTCACACGGGTTCAGGGGAAATTTGTTCAGAGTCTTTGTTCTTCGGCGCTGAGGCTCCCTTTGCTTTGGGCTCTGATGTGTCCACGCACGCTCGGTCTGGACCGATGCACAGCACGTCTCTAGGCATTGGAGTCTGAAATCACCTCTTATCTCTCTTCTACAAAGGCCAAGCTTTACACTTTCACGGCCTGATTCATCTGGACTGGAATCTGATAAACGCAGACTGTAAAACATGTCAGGCGCTGATATTAAGAACACCATATTGTTTGCTAAACAACCGAAAGATGTTTCTATGTATATCTGTGGACAGAGAGGATGTTTAGAAGTTGTGCTGAACAAAAGCAATTACTGTAGGAAGCCCGTGACCCTGGAGCCATTGTGCTGTTTGCAACCTATCAAATATTACATGCCATTTTGACTGATTAGATTGCCTGGTGAATTTGACCTCGTGGCCCCTTGATTCATCAGTGTCAGGACTGGGTGATGTGTCCTGTGTTGGACACTGAGGGCCCCTGATCCCTGATACGCTCTACAAACCAAGATAAAGACACAGGAAATCATCTCTTTGCAAATCCCAGTTTGGGAAGCTTAAAAAACTGGGGAGGAGAGAGTTTAAGTGCACTGCTTTAAGGTCCAGCTTATCAAATCATCTTTTGATCAATAACCCAGCAATCCAACCACGGAGCCCTTCGAAACGCTTTCCTTGTCCGTAAAAAGAGACAGACCACACAGACCAGATA
The DNA here is from genome assembly GCA_034509495.1 of Acestrorhynchus altus. Taxonomy (NCBI): domain Eukaryota; kingdom Metazoa; phylum Chordata; class Actinopteri; order Characiformes; family Acestrorhynchidae; genus Acestrorhynchus; species Acestrorhynchus altus. Next base: position 25,427,202 of record CM067521.1, on the reverse strand, counting down.
GACGTCTCTAATTTCTCTTCATCTGAGATGTTAAATATGAACAGAATTTGCATGAATTTGACCCAGTTTTGATCCAAAATTAACTTGTGCCTCTAGCTTTGTGTTAATTTTGCTTATATGGACTAAACAACGTTAAATCTCACAGATCCTGTGATATATGGATCATATTTGATCTGAAAATGGAGGAATTTTAACGAGCATTGTGAATAAAATAAAAAATGGAGAGTTGGACAGGGATGATCAAACCAACATCCTGAGGTTGCTCTTGCTGTGAAACAGTCAGATCCTCAGCAGTGTCAACTGTGAAGATCCTTCCTGACAGGGTAGATCCAGATGAATGATGAAATGATCATTTTGGGAAGAAATATGATTCCATAGCGAGGTGGCTCAGGTTTTACTCACTGACGTAAGTGAAGGGCTCATGAGACATCGGTATTTTTTAAGGAAGTCTTGAATATCACCTGACTCCTCCCTTCCCACACACAGAAGTGAACATCTAAGAGAGGCGGCTCTACTCGCTACAAGTTTTATGCTCCCTGCTTTAAATCATTCATCAATTTGGATTCTGGCATATTTCCATTCGGCCCAGCAGCCACTGATCAGCCATTACTCATCATTCGAAGCTCTCGTGAACGTGGAGTTTGACAGCCGTCAGCTTGAAGAAATTAGACTGTGTGTTTTTTCCCTCTCTTTCCAATTGTCCTCTGTGTGATTCTCCAAGGGCCACACAAAGGACTTTTCCTTGCTGTGTGTGAGTACAGTAACGCATTGGTGTTGAGAGCCCGGCCCAGCCCGGCCCGGTCGTAATGCCTCTAAGCCCTTGTGAGGGCTGGGAAATCCAGCGGCACGATCTTGTTGTCGTGGAGCGCAAGATAATAATACAGTGACTCAGAGCCCACCAGCGGGTCAGCCCATCGCCGCCTCGCCGCCTCAGCTCACCGGTCTGGGATAATTAGATTCATTGGCCTGGACTGCTCAGAGCTGATTGAGAGAGCGAGGGAGCGAAGGAGAAAGAGAGAGAGACCTCGAATATGTTCCAGCTAACAGCAGCCGCCGTAGCGGTGCTAACCGGAAGGAACCCGGAGGACACGAAAGTGCAGATTAGTGGGGAAGAAGGAGAAGGGGGCCAGTCAGGGGCAGTGAATAGAGAAGAAGTAGTAGAGAAAGGGGGGAAGCCCTGTCTGGAATGACAAGAGGCTTTCGTGATTAATTAACGATGAGCATCTCAGAATCACCAGATATCTTAACCTTTGTAACTCGAGGCCAGTTCCTGTGATGCTTTTCGTGAGGTTCGGCGTTCTTTTTGCTCAGTGCGAAACACAAAAGTACCATAAGAGACTGCCATAGATCCCAGGTACTGTCAGAGACTTAGTTCTCTAATTATCTTGGATTTCATTTAGAGTTTGTCAATTATCAGAAGACGTCTTGCACCTACATTTTTTAGAACTTATAAGAACTTTGTGGATCATCTGGAGGGTGTTTGAGCTGAAAATGTACATTTTGATGAGCTATTTCTAATAAATAAACAGACATTTATAATAAGTTCATCAAAATAATATATATATATCATATATAATTTCTCACTCTTCTGATCTAATTTATTATCAATAAGCACTGATTTACCAAAGCAGTTTTTGAGACTATGAATAATACTAGGCTCCCTCAGGTTCTTCGGAGATGTTTGACGAACACATTGATGTAAAATCACAACTAATTGTTTGAATTATGATTATATTTATTCTAAATGTTAGAGTTTTACTAAAAATGAATAGATAATGTATATTTTATGTAAAGAAACCGCCATATTTAACTGCAGATACATCGACGCTGGTGTTTTTCTTGTATGTTAATAATCAGATTCATTTCAATACATTTTGATTGATTTGTGAAATAAAATGAAAATACCAGTCGCTGCTCCAGATGAATGTGAGCAGTCCGGTGTTTTGAGTCCAGTTCACGGTGCATCACATTTACAGTACGCAGTAAAATATCCACAGTCCAGCTATTTTGTCCCAGATTGTGTTGCAGTTCGTCGCATCACTTGAAGAGCGCGACGAAGCAGGAGCAGGTTTGTTTTTGGTCCACAAGCGACGTAAGAAGAAAAGGAGCTCGATTGCCGGCACAGACCTCTAGAGTAATAAAATATGCATCAGTATGAGCTAAGAGTCTGCCTGCGTGCTGTTCATTAATTTTATACAGTTCTTGGTCAAGAGGAGGGTCGGGCCGTGTAGATCCTCCAAACACAATTAGGTGCTAGCTGCTGGCTGTTTGCTTTGTATCAGATCAGAATGGTGAGCTGTTATGACCTGGACTTCAGACTCGCACACTGCAGCTGCGAATGCAAGCTGGGGGACACTGAGGCGTCACTGTGCCGGGCTAGGGAGGTGATCAGGCATTTCAAACCACTGCAGATCCTGGATCAGCCAGGATTTGAGATCAGGAGCTTATCTGATCCTGGATGAGTGTCACCCAGTGCTGCCCAGTCTTCCATCCCAGTATAAGATCCATATAAAAACAACAGCAAATGAAACCAAACTTCATGCTATCATTTTACTAAATGATTTACCACTCTGCTCGAGGCTTTTCATATTATTGGAGAGCTCTAATCATTAATGAGGCATTTACCAAGAACTTAATGATAGGTCCATGCAAGAATAGGGATGATGCAATGTAATGAATGAGTTCTGAACTATAGCATGCAGAGTACTAAAATGTTTTTGATGAAACCAGCTTAAGAACCAAAAGCAGACTCAGTGTTTGAGGTTACTATCAAAGTCAGTTTCAATGTCATAACTAAAAAGAGAAAAGCTAAATAACATGTTAAAATATAATAAAGATTTAACTAATAGATTTAGTTTAATAACTTATTGGTTGAGGACTAGTCCATTGATCTCATTGTAAAATATTAATAACACAATAATAATAATAATATATTTAACACTAATAATAATAACAATAATAATAATAACAATAATAATAATGATAATTATAATAATAATAACAATAATAATAATGATAAATTTATAATTAGAATAATAATAATAATAAATAATACAATAATAATAATAATAGTAATAACAATAATAATAGTAATAATGATAATGATATCATTAATAATTACATATTATTATAATTATAATAATAATAATAATAATAACATAATAATAATAATAATAATAATAATAGTAATAATAATGATAATAATGATAATGATAATAATAATAATAATAATAATAATAATAATAATAATAACAATAATAATAATGATAATTAATAATAATAATAATAATAATAATAATAATAATAATAATAATAATAATAATAGTAATAAAATAATAAATAATAGTAATAATAATAATAAATAATAATAATATCATTATTATTAGTAATTATAATAATACATTAACATAATAATAATAATATTAATATAATAATGATAATAATGATAATGATAATAATAATAATAATAATAATAAGAAAATAATTAATAAGAATTATAATGATAATAATAATAATAATGATAATGATATACAATAATAATAATAATAATAATAATAATACACTGTAAATTAAAACTTTCACTGGGACATTTACAAAAAGGGATTGAAAACTTAAACTCAAATTTAAGAGTACTGGAGCCTGTCGGTCCTATTGATCCACAATAGAGCTGCACTCTATAAAATAATATAGGAATAAGCAGAATAAACACTGCTTATATTATATTATACACATGTTAAAATACTTATGAAAAGGTAAAGGATATGATAATAAATAGGGAAACATCCCGTGTAGTTCAAATTATTATTGCACAGATAAATCAAATTGTTGAAGTGAACCATAGTGGACAAGTTCACCTGGTCATACTGGTCAGCAGTGGTCATATCAATTCACTTATTTTTAATCACAGAATCAAGTCCGAAGGTCAGATATGTGTACAGAGTTCACTGTTCACGACAGCCTGCCCTGCGAGGGTTTGGTTCTTTAATGGACTAAAGAACAGTCTACGCTCGGCCTCAGTCTGCACATCATGAACCAGTACGAGGATGCTCGGCACACTCCCGTCTGTGACCTCGGCGTCGTAGCACCTTGCCCTCAGCTAGGCAGTCCAGACGTGTCGGGCATGGATGTCGCGAGACGCTGATTTACGCTGAGGGCTATTAATTGAGCACTGAGCAGCACTCATTATCTGATTACGGTGGAACCACGCCTCCTCTCTGTCCTCCGCCAGATGGCTAAACAATTCCAGCCGGTGCAAAAGGAGCGCCATCTATCAATGTACCAGTGCGATCGCACATGGCCAGTGGTCCGCCAAATAACCGGACATGTCTGACTGCACGCTGTGAAATTAAAGCCGCGGCAGCGCTTATTCCCAAGCGCATTGTGGAGCCAGCGTATTTTTGCTGGTTTCGGTCCTGTGCATCACCGAGCTTTATGCTGGTGTTTCTTGTACGATAAGTGAATTAAGACACCTTTTAAAGTGTCTGTTTCAGGGGTTGTTAGAATTTATCATCAGAATATCTGCACTCCAAGAAATCATTTATCTCAATAATGACAACAGATTGATACACTGCCCACTCTTACATTACCCCTCCTCTGACCATTCCTCCACCTCCACCACTCCTTCGATTTTCCAGCTTGACCATAAACATTGGAAACCACTGCCAGTTTAGCACCCAGCCGCCGCACGCCTGCGATTTCCATAATGTCAGGCTAAGCTATGCTACGTCGTGCAGTGGCTGTCTTTATCTCTGGTCAGCCAATGAATTTCATCAGATCACACTATTTTCACTATCTTTCCGACAAGTAGAAATGCACAGTTTTCCAGCCAAAGCTGGTGGTGGAGGAGGAAAAGCGTGTCCCCGGGACAGAAAGAGGGCCCTTTTTGTTGTTCAATAAATGAGGTTTTGCCGACGGGTTAGCTGGATATTTATTGCAGATTTTCACACCCATCCCGCTTTCTCTGTTTTATTTATTTATTTTTTCCCAGATTCAACCTATGTTTTTGCTTTTCCCTGTAACTTGGTTAAACTCTTTGAAGTAATATATAATTAGATTCTTCCCTTATTTCGCTCAGGGGGCTTTCATTATCTTTTATTTATCACAGGAAAAGAGAAAACCCAGGATGGTAGCAAATAATGAAAAAAATAGAATGCAATCATATGGGCGGTCAAATAAGGTTGGCAGATATTAGTATGTATGGATTTCAGTGCTGCAACGATTTAATCATAATTATTTCCTTTGATCTCCTTTGGCGCTGTGTAGCAGTTATTGCAAACTTTGTTGGTAGTTCGCTGAACGGGCTTCAGCTTAAGAGTCACGCTGAGGTTGCATTTTGTGCTGATCTGGGATCAGCATCAGTTTCTCTGGTGATGACCGAGCTCTGGATTTGGTTGGAGAGATGTTCTCAGGTCAGTGTGATGGTGTAGGGCTGATGCTCACCGATATGTCATATACTAATCAACCATACCATTAAAACCAAATTGATGTGTTGGAAGCGTAAGAATCTGAGACGAGACGCGATGAGAACTGGGTTAGAACGTCTCAAAAACATCAGACCAGTTTAGTGTGTTCTGTATGCACTGGTCAGCACTCACCAACTATTCCAGGAATTCTGTGGAGATCACCAGTGTCGTTTAGACAGGGGCCATGAGTACTCATGGTCATTTGGATACGTCCACACACGGGAGGTGATGGGATTGGTGATGATCCGTAATCCATTGGTACAGGTTTTTCCAGCCTGAATCTAAATGCAATCCTCCTCTTAACTCTTAGAGTTCAGGATCAGAGTAACCTACAGACATGATACACATACCCAACCATGCCATCAGTGTGTATCAACAGCTACAAAATCCCAGTTTAATGCCTGCGCATGTTTAATGCCCATCTCAAAACACACTCACCAGCACATCGCACACTAACCGCTTCAGGAGTGTTCATGAAGTGCTCCTGGTTTAATGAGAATCCTGTTTGCTCTGGTTTTTGTTCACGTCATGATATTTCAATTCTAAATATACAATAAGAACACACACACACATTGAAGAAGACATTAGTCATCACACACACACAGACACACAGACATGCAGGTGCCGAACGCTGACGTGAGGCGTAAGTAGATAAATAGCACCTTTCTTCTCCCTCAAAGCACAAAATCTATCTGGGAGGAGATGTTGGCACTTTGCCATGACTCCCATTCTCATCATTAAAGCCAAAATAACAGCACTTGATCTGAGAGAGCGCTCTCTTTGTTCTCTGGGATTTCTGGGTGTTTTTGTGAGGTGGTCTGCAGGGGTGGGGGTGTCTGTTGGGGTGGGAGGGTTATTATTGCTGAAATTGCTGTTGATTGCAGGATACAACAATTACATAATTAGTCAGTGTTACCGGGAGATTGTCGATGCATTCAGTGTTTGTTTTTGTATTTATTGTGCGCTGCCCTGAGGCAGTACCTAAAGCCAGAGAGGTGTGTGTGTGCGTGTGTGTGTGTGTGTGTGTGTGTGTGTGTGTGTGTGTGTGTGTGTGTGTGTGTTCTCTCTGTGTGAGGCGACACCTTGATTCTGGGCCTGAAATGACTGGTGTCTCAGGGGTGTCGAGGTGCGCCGTGTGAGGGGTGATAAGGCGGGTCAGATCTAGGTGTGGCTTGAGGTGGAATGCTGTGTGTGGGGTGATTGGCTCCAAATAAATACAGGATGGTGAGTACAGTTTTTGTCTTTACTGTGGTCACCAGTCATTTATGAGATGAACTGGTTCTGCAGTTTCACGGTTCTACCTATGTTGGCTGATGCTAGCGGAAAGTTATAGGTAGTTAATATGGTGTTGCTATGTTTAATTTATGGTTGCTATGGAATGCCACCTGACCAAGACCACCTCTAAAAGGGTCTAGTTTTGGTCTGATTTAACTGAATTGTAAATGTCAGATGCTTTTCACAGATAACACCTTAGAACGCGTGAGGACAAAGATCAGATTTAAACAGTGTGAACACAGCCTCACCTACTTTGAAGCACATCATCAGTGCCTGCAAACACAGGCAGCTGTGCACGTTATTTTCTCATCTCATCCTGAGTAATGTCTATGTGTAAAGATGTGTGTGTGTGTGTGTGTGTGTGTGTGTGTGTGTGTGTGTGTGCTTGTGCAGAGAGAGAGAGAGAGAGAGAGAGAGAGAGAGAGAGAGAGAGAGGAGGAATGTGAGACAGCTGTGAAATGCCTGACAGTATGCACTCAGCCAGTGCTGTCACTTTCACTGGGGGTCCAAACCTGGCTCTTTATACTCTCTTCTCACATTGCACACACACACACACACACACACACACACACACACACACACACACACACACACACACACAGCACCTCTAATTAATGCAGAATGACATCGCAGAAGATGAGCTATTTTTACTCCATCCACCTCTGCACTTCAGACAACAAACCACTAATATAAGTAGCAACTCAGTCATAACCAAGGTGATGAGAGAGAGAGAGAGAGAGAGAGAGAGAGAGAGGGAGAGAGAGAGAGAGAGAGAGAGAGAGAGAGAGAGAGAGAGAGAGAGAGAGCACTCATTCAGTTGGAAACGCTTGGGATTTCAGTGACGTTCCTCTCAAGAGCTTCTTATAAAGGTCTGTTAAGCGAGATCGCATATCCATTACTTAAGGACATCAGACTTGCTGGCTGGGAGACTGAGAGCCATATGTGTGTGTGTGTGTGTGTGTGTGTGTGTGTGTAGGTCACAGGTGTGGTGATTAGGTGCCAATGCTCTACATAAACCAGTTCCCAGTAAAGTTCGTTTGTGATGTGGTTTCGGCACAGAAACCCATGCCTTTAATGGTACTGACCAATTTGTTGATATTTAATGAGAACCACTGACATCAAATCAGTCGGGAAGCAATGCAAACATGAGACACGTATTGATAGTGAGATGAGCTGCCTGCAAGTGTTTGCATTTCTCAAACGTGATGCAGAACCTGTAATGAGAAACAAAGAGAACATCAGGCAGTCCAGTACAGTGAGGATCAGAACACCGACCTGATCCACACTGAAGAACATCACTCAGTCCAGTACAGTGAGGATCAGAACACTGACCTGATCCACACTGAGAACATCACTCAGTCCAGTACAGTGAGGATCAGAACACTGACCCGATCCACACCCAGAACGTCACTCAGTCCAGTACAGTGAGGATCAGAACACTGACCTGATCCACACTGAGAACATCACTCAGTCCAGTACAGTGAGGATCAGAACACTGACCCGATCCCACACCCAGAACAGCCACTCAAATCCAGTACAGGAGGGGATCAGAACCACTGACCTGATCCACACCGAGAACGCCACTCAGTCCAGCAGTGAGGACTGTAACACTGACCTGATCCACACTGAAAATCACTCAGGTCCAGTACAGTGAGGATCAGAACACTGACTCAATCCACACCGAGAACGCCACCTGTCCAGCACAGTGAGGGAACTGGCCACCAGTCCAGTACAGTGAGGATCAGAACACTGACCCAATCTGACACCGAGAACGCCACTCAGTCCAGCACGTGGAGGAACGCTACCCAGTCCAGTACAGTGAGGAACGCCACCAGTCCAGTACACAGTGAGGAACGTCACTCGGTCTAGTATAGTGAGGATCAGAACACTGACTCGATCCACACCGAGAACGCCACTGGTCTAAGGCATAGTGAGGATCAGGAACACTGGACCTGCCTCCACAATCGAGAACGCTACTGGTCCATTGCAGTGGGAGTGGACTGTGAACACAGAAGTAGAGAACCACATGGTGTGATGATGGTAACAGGTCCAGTTTTGGCCCCAGTATCTGCAGTGAATCAAACTGTTGTGTAACCTGCATTATCTATTGATCCCAGAAACCTTGCAACAGGGCAAGTTTGTGTAGCTTGCCTCGGAGTATTTGACTGTTCATTAAGTTTTCAGCAGAACTGAACTGGAGATGAGGTTGGTGAAAGTCCATGCAAGAACACATCACCGGTGGAACGTGGTTCCGAGTGATGGACTGCATCTGTATTGCACAAGGTCCTTTTCATTAGATTTTTCACCGAATCCTTTCTGTCAAGAGAGAGAGTGAGTGCTTGTGGAGTGTGTGTGTGTGTGTGTGTGTGTAGCAGGTATGAGTTTGTGAATGGCAGAGGTACTTAAGGTCTATTTCCAATGCTTGCTGGGTGGCCCACAAAGTTCTCTTTCTCTGGGAGGCCGCCGCGGGAGGAGTCAATGATGGAGCCACACAACCCTGCAGCTTCACACACATTTAATGATTACTACTGCCTGGGCACTACACACACCATGCACCTGCTACCAGAGTCTCCCACACACACACACACACACACACACACACACACACACACACACATTCTCTTTCACCGCTTCTCCAGTCAGAGATTGAGATGTTTCTACTAGTGAAGGGAATTTTGTGTATTAATAGTGAAAAATACATCACAATATTCTTCTCTGTGTTTCTTACTTCAGACATATTAATATGCAGCAGAAATGAAACAGACACAGTCATTTATACTGATCTTCACTGATCAGGACCTCACAGGACCACCACAGAGCAGATATGATGTGGGTGGTGGGTCATTCTCAGCACCGCAGTCACACTGACATGGTGGTGGTGTGTTAGTGTGTGTTGCTGGTACGAGTGGATCAGACACAGCAGTGCCAAGGAGTGTTAGCAACCCCTGTGTCCACCACTGTCCACTCTATCAGACACTCCCATCGAGTGTCTCCACCTTGTAGATGTCAGAGACAGGCTCATCTGTTTCTGCAATAGCTTGTGCTGTCGCCCCCAGTCCTTCATCGGTGCCCAGGACGCTGCTCACAGGACGCCGCTCACAGGACGCTGCCTGCGCCAGGACGCCGTCGCTGGACATTTGAGATTACTTTTAAGGAATTATTCACTGACTTACTAAACGGTACTGGATTAAACTCATGCATGAGCTCTTAAATCCAAGATACACGACAAACCGGCCTTTTAAAGGAACATTAAGGATACAGTGTGAACAAGATAAACAGATGGTGCTAAATTACTGGGGCAATGTCAGTCAACAACAAGGACACACAGATAAACATAAATAGTCATATGAATGACTCTCTCTCTCTCTCTCTCTGCAGGTCTCTCTCTCTCTCTCTCTCTCTCTCTCTCTCTCTCTCTCTCTCTCTCTCTCTCCCCAAAGAGGTGTGCTTAGTGTGTAACAAATGCCTTGCTGGCAATGCTTCATGGAATTGCTGCATGTAGACACTTGGCACAACGGACGCTTTGTTGATGTTTGTAAATTATGCAGTCCTCTCTCCCTTTCCCTTCGATTGCAGGCTGTGGGGGGGTCACCAGCAGGCGGGCTGCCGAGAAAATGCCGCTAATTGAGGGAAAAGCAGTTTGTCCCCCGGCGCCGATCGCTCGCTCGTAACAGCTCTTCGGAGATTCACACCCCACCGCCCGTGCTGAACACAGTGCCCACCACTACGGGCACACTTCTCCTCAGTCTCTTCAAGCATGCTCACGCAGCTACGGCTGGACTTGTCTGGGTCTTTCGCTTAAGGTGAGTCACGGAGCCATTTAGAAGTGGTACATCCATCTCTGCTTAAGCTCAGCCACAGTCATCAGCTTTGTGCCTCGGTCTTAGCCTTTCAGGCACCATTCAGTCTCAACTAGCCTCATTCTGTCTCCTGTCAGCCACAGCTCGATGTCCAAGCCTTAGGCATCATATCATCCTCTGCTTCAACTTCAGCTTCGGGTCTACCGGTCCCAGCCTGCCCAGTCTCAACTTAACTCGGATCTGTGCCATGCCCATGCTCCAAGCTTCAGGTTTCATCTCAGCCTCAGCTTCAACGTCAGCTTCAGCCTTTCTCTGTCTCCTTCAGCCTTGGTCTCAGACTTCATTTGTGTCTCAGCTTCAGCCTCATTCTCAGACTACTATAGCTCAGCTTCAACCTCACCTGTAGCTTCAGCCTATGTCTAAGATTCTGGCACTAGCTCAGCCTCAGTCTGTCTCAGCTTCAGCCTTGGTGGCATCTTATGTCTTGGCCACACTCTATGTCTCCGTTTCAATTTGAGCCTCAGTTTGTATCTCAGCCACCGTCTCCGTCTCAACCTGCTTCAGTCTCTTTCCCAGCTTAGTGTCAGTCAATTCCTAAACCTTAGCTTCAGTTTTAGTTTATGTTTCAGCTTCAGTCTCTGTTCCAGCCTTTAACTTTTAATCATCTTTACTTTATGCATCAGTCTCAACCTCAGTCTCTGTCTCAGCCTTATCCGGTCTCGGTCTGTCTCAGATTAGGTCTCAGCATCAGCTTCAGCCTTATTCTGTGACACAGTCTCAGCTTCAGCTGTTTCGGTCTCAGTCTGTGAGTGTGAGTGTAAGGCATGAAGCTACTTGTCGAAGCTTGTTGCCTCTGAAAGAGAGGCAGAAAAGAGGGCTATATAGTGGAGAGGCTCAATTCTGCATTGCAATGCTGGAAGGCTTCTGTACCTACCATTCATTCACCCTCTCTCTCTCTCCTCTCTCTCTATTTCTCTCTCTCTCTCTCTGTAGTTCTGATTAGGTTTGCGTTTGCACTTGCTCTCTCTCTCTCTCTCGCTCCTTCCTCTCTCGCCTTCCTCTCTCTTCTCCCCTCTCTCTCTCTCTCCTCTCTCTCTCTCTCTCTGTAGTTCTGATTAGGTTTGCGTTTGCACTTTCACTCTAACTGTGTTAAAGGAGCATTAAAGCGGCGAGTGATCCCCTCTCGCTCACCCCTCGCTGCATTCATCAGCAGCACACTCTCTCCCCTGTCTCAGGCCAGGCGCACAGCCTCTCTGGGATCAAACCCACATCTGTCCAACTGATATGCCCAAGGCCATATCCAGGGTGAGGGGAAGCAGACGCTGCCTAACTGGATGTGAATAGCCATTAGGGCTTGCCCGACGCGTAGGGACTCGGAGGCGTGACAAACGACCAGCAGGCAAAGCTGAGGATTGTTTCACCAGGGCCTGCACTTTGGAGGGAGTCAAAAGGAACGGGGCGAGTTATGTTACTGTCTGCCTACTCAGGTGGGGTGTGTGTGTGTGTGTGTGTGAGAGAGAGAGAAATGAACCGTGGTAGAACACTGGATAGAACTTTGCAGCATTGGTTTGTACTGAAGCTACACTGCTGATCTAGGTTTCAGGTAATGGAGGCTTATATAAAAATAGTTGCTCCCAGAAGGAATTGCAGTTCATTGGGATCTGATCAGGATCATTAACTGATGATAACTGTAGTCTGATCTGATCACATTTATTGATTCATCTATGCTGCAAGTAGGCCCTCTAGGACGAAGGCGCATAACGCAACACGCCAGACGTCTCTGCATGGAGGTGTAGAGGTTCCTAATGGTGTCCTATGATGATCCATCCCATGCAGCTTGGAATACCTACCAGTTCTGCAGATGGTGTGGTAGGGGTGGAGTGTTGATAGAGCGTCCTGTCAGCGCTGTTAATATTTCAAACTAGGGACAGGTCTGGAGATGAGACCGACCACGGCGTAGTATCTGGAGATTGCTCATACTCTTTCTGCGTAGGTAGATGATGCTCTCCTCCCACATCACACTCCGATGTGATGCTACCATTAATTGGCTGTAAAGCACTCATCATCAGTTCCTTTCAGCATCCTTTCTTCTTGAGATGTTCACATATCACAAAATACAAGTCTGAGTCACATGTCTTTAGGCTAGAGGCCCAAGTCGCAATACCCACTCACCACAAAAGTACTGGATGGAGCTCCATCATTCCAGAGACGTTCCACTGCTCCATAGGTCCACAGAGAGTCCTAATCTATTGGCAGTATTCCTCTACAGGCTAGATAAGCTATGTGTGCATTTGCACATCTGTGCCAGTAATGGGTGCAGCTTAAAGTAGCAGAATGCACTGATTAGAAGGGGTGTCCATAAATATTTGGACATAAAGCCAGTGTATGTCAAGACAAGGTAGCTCTTTTACAGACACATAGTCACATTGTTCTTATTGTGATGAAGGTCACATGACTTTGTACATACGTTAAAGCGCCTGAAGCGTTAAATGGGTTGGAACGTCCAGACACTGGACGTTCAGCATGGGTCACTCAGGGCTTTCAGGAGGAAAAGTGAGGAACTAAGTGCTGAAAGTAACTTCATACAGCCTTTAACGGGTCTGTGAGGGATACGTCACTCTGGGCTCTTATGGCTTTAGTGCTCCTCTCTCTCTGACCAGACAGGATGAGCTGTTCACCACCTCTTAAGGCTCGTTCGTTTGGTCTTCAACCAGTACGGCAGAGCTCTGATTGGTCAGCCTGGATGTAGTGCAGCTGGACATCACAGAAAAAGCTGACTACATTTGAAGTGAAGGAGAACATTCCGTACGTTTGATTTCTGCCCAAGCTATCAAGGTAGATGAATGTATGAATATTCAGACGAGCAGCAGCTCGTGGATTGAAGGCCTCACAGATATCAGTGTGATCTGAAACACATGGCTTAGTATCGCCGGCTGCCTTTGTATCCGCCGCCTGTCGCCATTAGAGACCTGTCAAAACTTTTCCCGTTTGTCTGAAACGATAAAAAGACGATATCAGAGGGAGTTTTCGGACTGATTGAAATGTCTCGAATTTGAACTGAAGGGTGACGGCTTAATCGAGCACCTTCAAGCTCTGGGCGGCTCTTAGCTACAGGCGGGCAGGAGAATTAGGACAGATGTGGACAGACAGCCTGTCTGGCTTTTTGACTGACACTGGAGGAATACGGGCAGAAGATGTGTTCGTTTCTTATTCTGTGTGAGATTTAGGGCCTGATTGACCGTTCTCTTTTTTTAGTGACCGATTACTTTTGCATGTTTGAGGCGTGAGGACGTCGAAGCTTTCTACACTTCTACCCAACAAGGCAGAAGAGAGAGTATGATTGTAACCTGCGACAGACAGAGAGAGAGTGTTTGAGGAGACCAGAGAAGAACCAGGTCTGTTACAGAGATGGAGGGTCTGACTGGTTTGTTTAGAGGTTCTCCACACCCATCTCTGTCATAAGCACGGTTCCTTACTGAATGTCTAATGTAAGAGTGAAGGAAGAGAAAGTACAGCAGCACATCTAACTCCTAAAACCTGACGCTGAGAAGCTCCTCATAACCCTGTGCTTTAGGTGAGACTGACCGGTTCTGTGTCCATCTGTCTGGTTTTAGGTGCATACGGCCCGGAGACAGGGTGGGCTACAGCCTATCCGGAGTGCCAGGAGAGGAACCAATCACCAATCAATATAGCAGACCAGGATACCAAAGTGTCCATGGAGTACCAGGAGCTCACGCTGGATGGCTTCGAGACGGAGTCGTCTAACAAAACATCAATGAAGAACACAGGAAAGACTGGTGCCTCTCTCTCTCTCTCTCTCTATATATATATATATATTTTCCTTGTGTGTCTCTCCATCTCTTTCTCTTTCTTTTTCTTTCATTTTTTAAGTACATCTTTCTTGTCTTTCTCTTTCTCATTTTGTCTCATTCTCTCTCTCCCTTTATCACTCTTACAGAGATTGATTCACAGACCGAAACTCATATAATAGAGTTGAGATGTGAAAGTGGGCGTGTGTGTGTGTGTGTGTGTGTGTGTGTGTGTGTGTGTGTGTGTGTGTGTGTGTGTGTGTGTGTGTGTGTGTGTGTGCACATGCTCTCTGGATTTACTTTGTTGGCTGTCACCTCAGTTTGACTTTTCTCTCTCTCTCTCACACACACACACACACACACACACACACACACACACACACACACACACACACACACACAAACAAGAACACGTTATCATCAACATCTTATTGAGGTCCATGGACCATTACACCCATTTTACACACACACACACACACACACACACACACACACACACACACACACACAGTCCCTTCTCAACATAATCTATGCAGAGTAAGATAAATGGCCTTCTGTTGGCTTATGAATAATAGAGACACACTCTGCTATATATAACATTCACCTGAGTGTGTGTGTGTGTGAGTGTGTGTGTGAGTGTGAGTGTGAGTGTGTGTGTGTGTGTGTGTGTGTGTGTGTGTGTGTGTGTGTGTGTTTCCTCATATTTTTCCTCTATGTTTTAAAAAGAAAACCACACCTGTGGACAGAAAGAGCTCTTACACCACCTAAAACTTCCCGTAGGCTTTAAGTCTGAACTTCGACCTTCTTACCTTCAGACCATCATCAGAAGTAGCGAGTGCGTGTGTGTGTGTGTGTGTGTGTGTGTGTGTGAGTGTGTGTGTGTGTGTGTGTGTTCAGTCCAGTGCTAAATAAAACTTTAAGAGTAAATTCATGAGGTCCTGGAGCTTTGAGGAGGAGCATTAGCATTGGTCAAGGATTCCTGTGCTGCTGTGTTTTTTCCCACCACTCTCCAAGGTCCTGCAGGTCTGGCCATCTGAACCTACCTGTGTTTTAATGGAAGCGAGTCACGGAGCCGGGCTCATTATCGAAAATTCTCGGAATGTCCTTGCTGTTGTGGATTAGGGCTTTAGTGTTTACTAAGCTTATATGAAGAGGACTGAGGTGTATTTGTGTTGTAGGACACTTTCCCAGAGTGAGTTCTGGGCCCTACAGCTTAGCTATAGACAGTGTGATGATATTGTACAGTAATTAATTACTTACCTTTATGTTTATCTTTGTGAATTTGTTTATGTGAATAAGTCCTGTGGGGACTCTCTGGAATGAACAGATGAAAAGGAAGGCTCCCCCATGTCGGTTGGAAAGAAAATGACAGCTGAGGATCATATATTGTGTAATATATCGTATATCAGCTTCTCCTCCGTGAAAGGCCTTGTTCAGTGTATGACGCTACGATGTACCGACCTACACACCGACACTGGCTCGATGGAATGTAGGTTCTGAGGATCGCAGGTTCAAATCCCAGGTCAGGCTGCCTGCCATCGGTGGCCGGATTGGCCATGCTGTCTCTGGGTGGGTAGAGGACGCTCTGTGATGCTGGCTGGTTGCGTTGGAGCTGGGGACCCAGCACTTTCCTCCGTGCACATTGGCTGCCCAGCAATGATGCAATTCAAAAGGAGGCGATTGCTGACTTCACATGTATTGGAGAAGGTTTGAAATCGTCCTCCCCTCCTAGTGTTGCAGCATCATATGTGATGGGGGTGACGGATAATGATGTTGGTACTGTGCTCTTCCAAACTGAAGGTAAAATTGGGACACCTTTTAAAAAGATTAGATAAAAGACATTTATTGTTTATGGATTCGTTTTCATATACACTCTCCTGCATCGCTCAGCTTAAAGAGCTCGGCCACTAATTTCTCCAGAGCCGTTCTGATAAATTGGGACAGAAATCTCCTGTGTGAGAACAGCAGAAAGTGGAACCAATTCTGCAATTCAATCAGAAGGAGAAATCAGTCAGACAAAGCCTGCGTCTATTTAAGGTCGTGTTGGTTAATTAAAGCACTGTCCTTTTTTGCAGGAGGCCAATTTGTGAATGTAAGTGCCGCCGACCGACAGAGAGAGAGAAAAATGAGCTCTTTCTTTCTGTCAGATCTAGAATTGTATGAAATGACAAAAGGAAAAGGCCTCGGAAAAGATACCGCGGCTCCGGTCGGCTGAATTAGCTCTCCATTCGAGACCTTGCCTTTATGGCCAGTTGGGACAGAAGAAAGAGGCCACATGTAATATTCAGCTTGTCCTCTCCCACCCAAAGGGGCACAGTGAGGAAACCTAAAATATCCAGAGAAAGCATCCTCTGATCATCATCCTCCATTTCAGCTCAAACAAACACACATTTCTGGCTGTGTTTCAGGTCTTCGTCTTATGTACACAGCTTTCAGATGCCAAGCAAACTGAGCTTTCAGCGGGTTTTTGTTTCTGTCTTTCAGAGAAACAGTAGCATTTTCTGTCCCCTCCACAGTTTAGAACCTGCTTTTAAAGCACATTTAGCACAATTTACATTTTCTACAAATCTACTGTGTTCACCAATGATCAGGACCCCACAGGACCACCACAGAGCAGATATGATGTGGGTGGTGGGTCATTCTCAGCACTGCAGTCACACTGACATGGTGGTGGTGTGTTAGTGTGTGTTGCTGGTACGAGTGGATCAGACGCAGCAGTGCTGCTGGAGTGTTTAAACCCCTCAGTGTCACTGCTGGACCGAGAACATTCCACCGACCAGAAACGTCCAGCCGACAGCGTCCTGTGGGCAGCGTCCTGTGAGCACTGATGAAGGACTAGAGGACGACCAACACAAACTGTGCAGAAACGGATGATCTTCTGTCTCTGACTTTACATCTACAAGGTGGAGACACTCGGTAGGAGTGTCTAATAGAGTGGACAGTGAGTGGACACAGTGTTTAAACACTCCAGCAGCACTGCTGCGTCTGATGAACTCGTACCAGCAACACACACTAACACACCACCACCATGTCAGTGTGACTGCAGTGCTGAGAATGACCCACCACCCACATCATAGCTGAAAATGTCCACACAGCACCTTGGAAATTCAGAGTCCCCCCATTTTGCAGAAACTTGTAAATGTAGAGATGTAGAGTCACTGTAGACGTCACGTCCATGTCACAATGTCAAACAAACAAAGTGAAAACACTGTAGAACTGATTACTGAACACCGAACACCTCCATTTGCATTGCATATGCACATGTACACTGATCTTCTTTTCATTCATCTCATCCAAAGTAATCGTAAAACCCACTTTTGTTATTGATTGTGCTGGTAAATTTAGATTTTTAAGGTTAAATTTGCTAAATTGCAGCAGTACCATGTTTTCTCACACGCGTTTTCTCTCGCTGTTTCCCTCTTTCAGTGGCCATCCTGCTGAAGGACGATTACTTTGTGCGAGGGGCAGGTTTGCCTGGTCGTTTTAAGGCTGAGAAGGTGGAGTTCCACTGGGGCCAGAGCAACGGTTCAGACGGCTCAGAGCACAGCATCAATGGCAGGAGGTTCCCCGTGGAGGTGAGAAGCAGCTTCATCTCTGTACAGTCTGGACTTTTTACACTGTATCTGATCATGGCCAGAGAAGCTCTGAAGCCCCCGTCAGGAATCACTCAGCAGGTCGGCTGGTGTTGAGTGCTGCAACAACAGAGGCATTTCTGTAACAGCGGCACAGCCACGAAAATACACTTCACTGACCCTTTTCTTACTAAAGCACTCGCACAGTCTTACTGCTGCTTCTGATTGGGAATAAAGATCTGTTCAGGATGAGCTGCACACTTTCTACTCATCAAATCAGGTTTCCCACGTCACATCGCACAGGTGTAAGGGTGACAACAACTTAGGTGCAAGTCCCTCACAGTAATAAAACACAGAATAAATAAAAATAAAGGAATGATATGTCATTTAAATAGATATACAATATATATACACATTCATTTACACTGTACACACATTATTGTGTAGAAACTGGGGACAGAATCCAGTATAGCTGTAGTGTGAGAAGGTAGTGGGAGCATTTGGAGAAGGTCTTTGGTGGGTGCAGTGGGAGACAGTCTTTGGTGGGTGCAGTGGGAGACAGTCTGTGGTGGGTGCAGTGAGAGACAGTCTTTGGTGGGTGCAGTGGGAGACAGTCTTTGGTGGGTGCAGTGGGAGACAGTCTTTGGTGGGTGCAGTTGGAGACAGTCTGGTGGGTGCAGTGGGAGACAGTCTTTGGTGGGTTCAGTGGGAGACAGTCTTTGGTGGATGCAGTGGGAGACAGTCTGTGGTGGCTGCAGTGGGAGACAGTCTGTGGTGGGTGCAGTGAGAGACAGTCTTAGGTGGATGTAGTGGGAGACAGTCTTTGGTGGGTGCAGTGAGACAAACTTTGGTGGGTGCAGTTGGAGACAGTCTGTGGTGGGTGCAGTTTTTTAGTCTAGATGTTCTAGACGTTAATCTGTAGACTACATTCACCTCAGCATTAGCCTAAGCGGAGGTTTCTGTAGACGGAGCGTGTTCTCGAGACATCAGAACAGCAGAAATCCGACTCTCAGAGGCAGGAGAAGGCGGGAAGGCGAGTGGCCGCGGATGAGTGTCAGAGTGCTACGGAGGGCGTTCCTGTATCGATTAAACAGCACATTATGTAGAGCCAGTCTCTCCTGGGGCTGACCGGCGGCCGGGACGTCTCGCTCCTCTCCCGCTGATTTATCATTATGGCAGGCTGGCAGCTTTTACACACAATAACAGCTCCTTTTATCGCCCTCTTCAAACATGCAAGCGCTGCTCTCACACGGCTGCCAAGTCCAGGCTGGCTTTCATTCTTAAGTGAAATGGGTGTCATTCTGTTTCATTGTCTCACTTTTATTAGACCCCCCCTCCACCGCCTCCCACCACCACCCAGTTTAGCAGTTAGTGAATGAGCTGAGGGACAGCTACAGCACTGATTCCCATTTATTGGCAGTTAGATGATGTCATTGCGCCACAAATCACATCACGGCAGGATGGCTTTCGTGCTAAAGTTTAATGTCACCCACAGGGAACGCTTCAGGACACTTAACACGCACTCCAAACACACTCGCTTCCCTGATTGACAAAAACAATATGTCTGTATTATTATAGAAATTACATTTCTGAAGATTCGGCTTCTAGAGGGAGTTTAAAAAATTCTATTCAAAACTGTCTTGGTTTGAACAATCAGATATTGATTCATATTAAGCCGATATTAATCCAGAACCATTTCACACCAGAACCCCTCTCAGATACGTCCCAGTTCACACTGGTGGTGAAACCAAGCATAAGCCCATGTTCTTATCGAGAGACAATCCAGATCCAAATGAACTGAAACGACCATCCTTTATTTCAGGTTTCATTTCAGGTTTTATTTCAGGTTTTATTTCAGGTTTTAAGGGTTTTAGATTTTATTCTGTAGATCAGCTCAGTGTATTGCAGAGAAGGGCAGCCTGGCAGGAGAGAGGAGGACGAGGAGGAGGAGGAGGAGGAGGAGGAGGAGGAGAAGCACAGCTTTGCTCTGACTCTGATTAGTCTGGTCTGTTGAACTGTGAAGATTCGTGGATGTGGGATTGATTATCCGAGTTTGCAGAGCTATGCGTATCAGCAGCCCGAAGTCCACGGGAATGCGGATGAGCCTCTGTTCGTACGGCTGCGGGACCTTATCTGGGGCAGGAGAGAGGTGGAAGACGGAGGTGGAGAAAGAGGTAGCAGATATGGAGAGAAAGTTGGAAAAGGGTGAAGGAGAGAGGCGAGGGATGGAGACTGAGGTTGAGGAGGTAGAGAGAGAGGTAAAGAAAGAGGTTGGAGGGATGGAACAAGGATGAGAGAGATGGAGAGAGAAGTTAGAGAGAGAGGTGGAGAAAATGAGAGAGAGATAGGGAAAGAGATGGAGAAAGATGGAGAGAGATGGAGGAAGAATAAGAGAGAGAGTTGGAAAAAGATTGAGAAAGAGAGATGGAGAAAGAAGTCAGGAAAAGAGATGGAGAAATGTTGGAGAGAGATGGAGGAACAATGAGAGGGAGGTAGAGAAAGAATGAGAAAGAGAGAGAGAGAGAGAGAGAGAGAGAGAGAGAGAGAGAGAGAGAAAGAAAGAAGTCAGGGAGAGAGATGGTGAAAAAGGTTGGAGAGAGAGATGGAGGAAGAATGAGAGGTGAACAATATGGATACAGAAGAGTGAGAGAGAGGGATTGGTGTGAAAGAACTCTGGAGTAAGAGAGAGAGAGACAGAGAGACAGACAGACACACAGACAGACAGACACACACACACACACACACACACACACACACACACACACACACACACACAGACAGACAGACAGACAGGAGAGCAGAAGGATGGAAAGCTGTAAAGTGTAGAAGCTGGTGTGGCTCCAGTGGGTTGAAGCACTTGCTTTCACCTGCGTGATGCTCAATTAACACCGCAGCTAATGAGCCTGATTAAAGCTGAGGGCCAATTAAAGATGTCGGCGCGATTCTCCACGGGATGCTGACACTTGTTGCGCCCTACGATCACCCGGGGAGGCGCGGGCCACCGCCTCACCTGCGGTAACGGCTTTCTGTGGGAGGAAATCAGCGGCAGCCACCAGTGGGTGTGCCACTCACTGCTGAAGTGGGCTTGACATGATTAAGGGGATGCAAAGTGCAAGCAGAGGGTTCATTAAACTGAATTAATTACTCTAATTAGGACTTTTGAAGAATTATCCAAAGACTGTGAGAAATGACTGCTGGCTGTGGATTTTTAGGGGTTTCGCCTCTTCTTTGTTAACCCTTTACCGACACAGAGCTCTTACTGGGATTGACAAACGCAGAGGTTCCTCCTGGTTTAGAGGAGAACGGTGTTGAAGGAACCCTGTAATGAAAAGCTGGACTTACCTCACCTCAATAATGCGAACCGACGAACCATGAACCTCTAAAAGGAAAATATGTGGTTCATCCTTGAAACCCCAGAAAAGAGCAAAGCTGGGAAATGGGCAGTTCTGGTTCTGGCTCGTGATGTTTATACTCACAAAACTGGGAAACGATGAAACAAAACGAAAAAAAAAATGATGTTGAAACTGGAGATCAGCCAATCACCTTCAGGCAAGTTACTGGAATGCAGGTGACCAAGCACCACCCTCGCTCTCCTTTTCTGGACTAATGGAGCCACCTCCACGGAACCCAACTGGAGCCCAAAGCTCATTAGACGGGGAAGTACCAGCCTACGATACCTAAAACCAGAGAATGTAAATATTGAGTGGATGGTGTGGCACCGTCAGTGGTCCTTTTGATATATTTAAAGGTGTTATATTTTTATTTTATTAATATATGCAGTGTAATTTACATTATTACCTAACGTATGCTAGTACCTCACAGTGTTGACTCTTTGAAGCACCTTCTCTGAACTAGTTCATTAAAGGAAGCTGAGATTTTCTCAGAAGTGCAGATACTGGACTTTTCATCAATAGCAGAAGTGTGAAGTACAGAAGAAAAGCTGTTTTATTTTGATTAAAATTTGATCAAACCTTACTGTGAGGACAGTCTTGTTTATTTATGGGAAGGAAAAACAACCACATATTTATTCGTTTCCACTTTCCAACTCGTAGAACCAGAGGCAGGCAGTTACACGCCGTTTTCAAGGCTCCCTAACTCAGGATCAGAGTAACCTACAGATATATTGCACAAATCATAACAAGCATCAAGACGTCCTTTGATGTTTGCTGAAACATAAGCAAGTAATCCGGCTCGGAATACAGCTCAAATTCACTCATTTCCATCGGAACTGGGAAATCCCGGTTTAAATTCCATGGCAGCATCCATCGCAGTGAGAAGAACCATCTGATCCGTTTAAAATGTAAAGAGCACCATGATGTTTTTTACATTAGAAATTACATTATATATGGCTGTTTTACTGTGTGTGTGTGTGTGTGTGTGTGTGTGTGTGTGTGTGTGTGTGTGTGTGTGTGTGTGTCCTCGGATAGTTTAGTATTCGTTCATTTTAAAATACTGAATAGTGATCTACAGGGGTTGGACAATGAAACTGAAACACCTGGTTTTAGACCACATTCATGTATTAGTACGGTGTACTAGGGCCTCCTTTTGCAGCCAGTACAGCGTCAATTCGTCTTGGGAAGGACATTTACAAGTCCTGCACAGTGGTCAGAGGGACTTTAAGCCATTCTTCTTGGAGGACAGTGGTCAGGTACGTGATGCTGGTGGAGGAAAACGTTTCCTGACTCGCTCCTCGCTCACCCTGGATGCCGTGGCTCTTGATACACCACAAAGACTTGCTGTCTTGGTCACAGATGCATCAGCAAGATGTGCACCAAAAGTTTGTCCTCTTTTGAACTCTGGTATGTCCCCCATAATGTTGTGTTCATTGCAGTATTTTGAGCAGAACTGTGCTCTTACCTGCTAATTGAACCTTCACACTCTGCTCTTACTGGTGCAGTTAATGAAGATTGACCACCAGGCTGCTCCAATTTAGCCATGAAACCTCCCACTACAGTGACAGTGTTTCAGTTTCATTGTCCAACCCCTGTAGGTTTAGTATTTTAGCAGAATAGCCTCTGGTGAATGACCTAAAACAAACTCTGAGCTCTTCATTTCCTATGGATCAGTTTTTAACAGTTGATTTCAGCTGCCAGGATACCACGTACCACTGGGGTTAGTATTATTATCAACAGCCGTCGACATTCAGGATCACACTGCAGACAGAGTCGCAGCGTTCCGAGGGGCTGGCGTCATCCTGCGCCGTGTAATCGTCCGTATTTTCAGTGTGTTTTTGGTTAAGAGGCTCATGAATTTCTTCCTGTTTCTGATTGAGAACAGCACCAAAGCTCAGATAATTAAACCGCACCCCTGGAGGGCCTCTGGACGTTTGACTGACACCTCTGCTTCCAAGGACCCCTCTTTGCGAGAGTGGCGCTAGTGGCCCTTGACTTCCGTTTCAAGGCTGGCTGTTGTGTATCATCATGATTGAGAGGGAGATGCTCTCAGGCACTTCCCTGTCCTTCAAGCAGACCCTTCAGGCACTTTAAGCTGTCCAAGTCGTCCGCGGCCGTGGACAAAAGGAGTCGGCAGAGTGCTGTTCACATCATGGACAACAGGCTTTCTGTCACTCAGCCTGGAGTGAGGAGACGTGCTCTAGACAGACGATGTGGGTCCGATTCCCTCTCCTCCCCCCACCTTCTGTCCACTTCGGATGTGGGTTGCGTTGAGGTTGCACTGGTGTACTCTGAACTGTTTGCAGGAAGCCGCCGTTGTTTCGTAGTCCGAGGCTTTGTGCGGTGCGCTGCAGGGCTGTATCCTAGGCCAAGTCGAGGATGGCGGCGCTCTTTGAAGGGGTGGTTATGGAAAGAACGGAGGGAAAACACTCTGATCATGCACGTGAGGAGGTTCATAAGCTTCCTTTGAAAGGCTTGATATTGTGTGATCTAGGCTGCTTGAAACGACGAGAAAGATGTAAAAGACTGTTTCACTCAAGCTCTCCCTCAAGCACCTCGCCACACACATCCAGAGAGCTGCCGGAGGTAAAGGGAGAGGGGGAAAGAGACAGAATTAGCGAGAGTGGGTGGATGAGTGATATAAGCTGTGACAGATGTCTATCAAGTGACACTTTAGCAGACGCTCTCTGCTACAAAGGAACGCAAAGAGGGAATTCTGCAGAGAGGGACTGAAACGAGTGCAAAAGGAAGGGACTGAGAGACTAGTCATGAACACTTAACATTCCCACCCTCTGACACGTAACATCAGGAATCATTTTGCAAGGAAAGCAGGTTCTCGGAAGCCTTTCGTTAACCTTTAGAACCCTAGAGCTCTTTCGGGAGGTGTTCTTAGCCTGACATGACAGATATTAGAATTTATTTCTATGGATTTGACCATGTTTTAATGGAGTTGAAGTGCTTATTGTTTCAAATTCAGACAGCAATTTGAAAACCAATGATTTTTGGTCTTTTTATGAATAATATTTATTCTATATCAGCTATGCAGCAATATACGATTCTTAGAAGAGGAAAGTAAACCGTTTACAAAGTGAATTGACAAGAAATCTTGTCCGATATTTAATATTCACAAAGCACTGTTACGGGAACATGAGATGACCACAAACACGCTCTACTTTCTTCTGTTTAACTATGAAAATGTCAGTGTTGCGTTTTCACCCCCTGGTAGTTTCTGCCTCGCTTTTGTCTACATTAAACTTACATTACATTTACATTATTTATATGAATTTCAATAATGAATGCAGAGTTAGTTATGTAATGAATACTAACTTTACATTTGAATATGCTTCTGACTGTTTTTCCTCGTTTGTTTGAATGTCGATGTCGGAGACATTGTACCGTTTCTGAGGGGGGCGGTACGTAGGCAGTACCTTCTCATTAAATTTGAATGATCGTATAAAAATTCTAGATCCAAACACAAATGCAGCATCAGCTGAAAGAAAGCCTCTTTCAAGGAGCTACGGGTGAGACGTAATTAAAGGAAATGCGAGTAGAAGCTCTTTAAGGCTGCGTTTGCCGTGGGAGACGCGGTAGGGTTAAACGCAAGTGAGAACCTCTTTAACACGAGCTGTAATAAGACGGCCCCCTACTGCTTTAGCGGTATATTAGAGCCACTCTTCTGCACCGTTAAAGACAGGACGCTTGTTTTATTCTATAATCCGTCAGCCCTTCTGGCTGGCTGGACTTTGCAACCTCCCTCCCTCGTTCTCTCGGCCTTGCCTTATAAATACGCATGAGGCGGTCCAGTTCGTGCGCGGGATTTGCTGCAAAATGCCATTCTCATTTTCCTTAGTCGTCTGGATGAATGATTTATGATTTACAAGGCTTGCCATTTAGTAATTGTTCTCTAATAAGGCTTCTGAATGGTGTGATTAAGTGCGGGCCTGCTGAGCCCAGTCCTGCTGCTTTAACTGTAAATGGCTGGTTAATATGCTGAACACATCGTCCTGGACCCAGCATACGGCTAAGCAGTCAAACAAGCATCACCCTGCGTTTAGGGCTCAGGATAACTAAGTCCACTCGCCTTTCGGGTCTGAACAACACACACGGACTCACGAGTTGACCATTAAAAGCATTTCCTAATAGCTGGGGACATGCAGATTGGTTCAGTGTGTCATTCTGTTGCTCATAGCATTTGGAACACTGGTCGTCCATTAAGAGATTTGGACTGGGCCACAGAATCTGCCCCCACAGGCAGAGGGGGCGGGGCTGATGATCAACCTGCATACAGACTCTGACTGATCAGAGAGAGGGGGCGGGGCTGATGATCAACCTGCATACAGACTCTGACTTATCAGAGAGAGGGGGCGGGGCTGATGATCAACCTGCATACAGACTCTCACTGATCAGAGAGAGGGGGCGGGGCTGATGATCAACCTGCATACAGACTCTGACTGATCAGAGAGAGGGGGCGGGGCTGATGCTCAACCTGCACACAGACTCTGACTTATCAGAGAGAGGGGGCGGGGCTGATGATGTCACTGATGCAGATTTTGGGTTATAGAGGAAAATGAGAAGGGATAATACTGATATATACATAAATAACAAACAAAATTAAAAGGGTATTTAGGATGTTTTGTATTTGAATGTGTTATAAATATCATTGTCAACCTAATCATTGCAAATATGTCATCACAATTATAGCATCATTTCACACAAAAACACTTTATATTTTGGATTTTGGACATTTTTTGATCAAAACATGGTCAAATTCATACAAATATCTAAATTCAGTTATATTTTACATATCAAACAAGACAATATTTGAGTAGATAAAGTCCATCCAACTCTGAAAACACAAGATTAATCACATAGTTGTGACATGGTTGATACCAAAGTCCACTCCTACACTGAACCACCTACGTAATACTGTGGACGTGTCGCTCGTGCTGCCAGAACAGGACTAACCTGTTGAGGTGTGGACTTCACAGGACCATTGAAGGTGTCCTGTGGTGTCTAATACCAAGACATCAGCAGCAGATCCTTTAGGTCTTCACTGCTAACTGACTACTCACTTTCTTCCAAATACAGTCATGTGAAAAAGTTAGGACACCCCATGAAAACCTTTGTGTGTAACATATGTTGTGTTATATGGATGAATGATCTTTGGTTTAACTATATTGAGAGATGGAGGTGATGTAACTGAAACCAAAAACTGAAGACATGTCATTGTCACATGACTGTCTTTCCCACCTCTTGGTTTTAACGTATATGGAAGCGTGCACTCAGCCAGACAAATGCACACACATGCACGACCATGTATTTTTCATTTTTACCCCAATTTCTCCCCCTCAATTTGGAACTGACCACGGAACCCACTTGAGAACATCTAAGTATTGATGCACACCCAGATGTACACAAATCCATACATAACAATTGACCCTGGGTTTCCTTTTGAAGCAGTAATGCAGCAGGGAATGGTCTCCTCGTGTGTTCTGTCTATTGACCCCTGACCCCAGCAATTTGTGTCTGTGTGTGAGTAAACCAGTGCCGTCAGTGCTGAGGCAGAGCTGTGTGTGAAAGCGCTATATTAGGCTTATTAGGCTGTTTCTCGGATGTAAATAAGGATAATTACCAGGCTGTGATCTGTCTGCGAGCGCAGTTTTGTACGCCTCACTGTTATATTTACTTTAACAGAGAAACTATTCAAAGAAATAAAAATGGTGTGTAATTTTCCTCTTTCTTCTCTTACCACAAATGCAGGCCATCATTGCTTAAACGGTACAGTTTAAGCTTCCATTCTTTGCTTCACATGGGTGGTCCCCCAGTCCCCCAATCAGAAATGTCCACCCGACAGCGTCCTGTGGGCAGTCCTGTGAGCATGATGAAGGACTAGAGGACGACCAACACAAACTGTGCAGAAGCAGATGAGCTGTCTCTGACATCTACAGGTGGAGACACTCGGTGGAGTGTCTAATAGAGTGGACAGTGAGTGGACACGATGCTTAAACACTCATACCAGCACAACACACACTAACACACCACCACCATGTCGGTGTGACTGCAGTGCTGAGAATGACCCACCACCCACATCATATCTGCTCTGTGGTGGTCCTGTGGGGTCCTGATCATTGAAGATCAGGGTGGAGAAGAAACAGATGGGCTAAAGATTATTAAAGAACTGAGTCCAGAAACATGGGAGTGGTCGTAATGTTACGGAAGAGCAGTCCAGTAATGTAGAATACTTATTTTAATATTAGAGTAAATGGGTGGAGCTAAACTGTGTGTTTTATGATATGGGTTCTTTGAAGATGTGCTTATTCACTGAGTGGTCAGGCCACACTAGCTTTAGTCTCAGGAGAACACTCTTCTAAATTGGGGGTGTCCTGTCTTTCAGAGTGTATCTTATCTCCACTTTGGCTGGTGGTGATAGGGGTGGGGGTGAGGTATAGGGGTCCGCAGCCAGGAGAATTGTGGGATATGGGAGAGAGAGAGAGAGAGAGAGAGAGAGAGACAGAGAGAGAGAGAGAGAGAGAGAGAGAGAGAGAGAGAGAGAGAGAGAGAGAATGAGAGAGACTTGCCAAGGCCTTTATTCACCTGCCCTGATAAGAGAAGCACAAAGTAAATTAACACACGTGATGGAGGCCATGGGGGTGTACACACACACACACACACACACACACACACACAGACATGTACGCACAGTCTGCCGTGGGTATCACAGATAAGAGATGGCATTGATGAATTGAATTTTATTTCCCATCAGCCTCTGCGGCCGCCACTATGGAAAAGCGCTTTCCGAAATATTACCTGATGCAAAGATAGTCCGAGCAGCGGGAAGGTGATGGAGAAATGCACCGAGCACAATAAGAGCAGGAAACACGAGCGATAAAACCGAACACATCGATATCCATTCCACTACATATTCACATCTACTGTCTCTGAACGTTAACAAAAGCCTCTTCCTATGGATCTGCTGATTATCCTAGTGAGGCACGGGCTGCTAGGCTCCCCCCACACTCAGTATTCCTGCAGTGCATAGCTTTCTGTTCCTGATAGGGAGTATTGCGATTCCGATGCCGTGTAAAGTGAGGGAACGTGCTTATCTGCTTCATTGTTGTGGTGGAACACGGCCTGTGCTTAAGGCAGCGGGCAGATAGCCAAGCCTGCTTTCATACAGCACACACTCGGGCCTTACAGCACTTCTCTCTTCAGTAAAATGCCTCAAAGTTTGGCGTGAGAAGTTTGCCTCTGTAGTTTTGTTCTGGAGCCACCAGGCTGATGTAGGAAGTAACGGAAGCCAATGGCCAGCAGACCTGAATCATCACGTACCTCTAGTTCTGAAGAAAGTATGGTTGAGATGATTTCTCACTGTCCATTTTATCGGTCACACTGACACGGTGGTAGTGTGTACAAGTGGATCAGACGCAGCAGTGCTGCTGGAGTGTTTAAACACTGTGTCCACTCACTGTCCACTCTATCAGACACTCCTACCGAGTGTCTCCACCTTGTAGATGTAAAGTCAGAGACAGAAGCTCATCTGTTTCTGCACAGTTTGTGTTGGTCGTCCCCTAGTCCTTCATCAGTGCTCACAGGACGCTGCCCACAGGACGCTGTCGGCTGGACGTTTCTGGTTGGTGGACTGTTCTCGGTCCAGCAGTGACACTGAGGGGTTTAAACACTCCAGCAGCACTGCTGTGTCTGATCCACTCGTACCAGCAACACACACTAACACACCACCACCATGTCAGTGTGACTGCAGTGCTGAGAATGACCCACCACCCACATCATATCTGCTCTGTGGTGGTCCTGTGGGGTCCTGATCATTGAAGATCAGGGTGAAAGGAGGAGAATAAAGTATCAGAGAAACAGATGAACCACAGTCTGGAATTATAGAACCACAAAGAGCTCCTGTGTGATCAGAGGAGCTGATAGGATGGACAGTGATAGGAGAAACGAGCCAGTGTTAGTGTTAGGAATGCTGATATGGGTGGTTTTATCTTTGTCTGGTTTGGTTCTCGCACAGGATCTCGCATATCTGTCCAATCAAAATGTAGGTATTTTCTTCCATTTAAAATGACAGATGTTTTTGTCTTCTGCTGAGAAGTTTCCATTGTGGACCAACAGCTGTGAAAAGAGGACCAAACTGATGACCGTTATTTATCATTCAGAGGATTTACAGCGGAGGTCTTGACAGCGTACTGTTTTAAGAGTACATGGCGTCCTTAAAGCGTTTGAACAGAGGCTTCTTTTCTTCAGCAGTTCCATCAGCTTTCATATTTACTTCTTGACACCTAAATAACATGGAGTGCAGTTTGGGAAGCCAGGACTCTGATGAACTTGTCAGCTTGCGCATGAAATAGTGCAGAAATACTTCAGCGGGAGTCAGAGCGTGTTTTCTTCTGTGTGCTGGCTCTTTCAGCAGTTCAGACAGCAGTGGACGTGGAAGGTAATCCTGCTGTGCTGATGGTCTTCTTAGGGAAAGTGCTGTGTATTTTAATCAAGGTGATGGTGCCAGAGAAGCTATTTGTTGTGTCTGGTTTCCAGCTTTGTTGCTTTCCTGCTGGAGATGTTTCTGCAGTGATCAATATTAGAGAAATCTGTAGATGTGGGTTTTTACATGACGTGAATCCAAGGAATCTGAACCCTTGGACCACCTCCATGTCTTGAGACCCCTTACTTATACTATCAGCTCCTCTGATCACACAGGAGCACTTTGTGGTTCTATAATTGCAGACTGTAGTTCATCTGTTTCTCTGCAGACTTTTGCTGCCACAGGACGCTGATGGATGGACGTTTCTGGTTGGTGGACCGTTTTCGGTCCAGCAGTGACACTGAGGGGTTTAAACACTCCAGCAGCACTGAGAATGACCCACCACCCACATCATATCTGCTCTGTGGTGGTCCTGTGGGGTCCTGATCATTGAAGATCAGCGTGAAAGGAGGAGAATAAAGTCTGCAGAGAAACAGATGAACTACAGTCTGAATTATAGATTTACTGAAGTCATCTTACAGACATACAATTTCTGAACTTTGTACTGTAATGGATTTTAACTCTTAAGATCAGAATTGAATGCTCTCCTGGTGGAGATGAAGTTCTTCCATTGCTTCTCATTGTCAGAGAGCATTAGTGTATAAATGATCTTTGATGGCTCACAGGCCCATATTCCACACCTTTTGTACATTTCATATTTTATACTTTTCTTCCAGCTCCAAAATTTGTATGAGGTAACGTTCCCTGTTCAGAATTCATGCTCTCCCCATGTAGAGAAGATGGACATGAAGTTCTGCCACCCAGAGCAAATAAATGGCAGGCACTGTTCTGAAGTGTCCATTGCTTCTTGATTCCAGAGACCATTAGTGATGGACAACTGGTCATAATTCATGCTCTCCCTGCATAGAGAAGATGGACATGAAGTTGTGAGGATGGAGATGATTCTGGTGGTAGCTACATGTCTGGCTTGTGATCAGATGACATTAGCCATCGCCTGGAGCTGTTGATGTTGCTGCTGTGTGTTGCCATTAGCCTGCCCTGAGAGAAGCCCCTGAGGATTCCTCCTGTAGCAGGAGATATGATCTCTGAGGGGATATATATATTGCAGACAGGGCAAACTGTCACTCATTTACACACACACACACACACACACACACACACACACACACACACACACACACACACACACACACACTGAAGATTTTAAATATGCTCCCAAATTCATATTTCATATAGAGATTTGAACTCAGGAGGTCTTGGGCAGATGATGAGCAGATCTTGGGCAGATCTCAGGATGACCGATGACCAACCAATGACGTGGTGTCACTGGGTTTTTTACACATCAGTGTCACTTCTGATGTTAGATGTTAGATGTTAGTGCTCCACCTATGGGTCTCCTCCAAAACCACTAGTGCAGACACTATCAGATGACACACAGCGAGCTTCCAGACGGTGGTTTCACCACAGAATGCCACAGAAACGTTTGCCACAGAACCCCTAGATCAGAACTCCGGAACTCCAGGAATTCTGGAATAATGTGCTTTGGGCAGGTGAATCCAGCTGAACAAAAGACATGTATTCTGTTTTGCATGTCATGATCAGACTGGTCTCTTTCTGATGGTAGAAGCTGCACTTTGTCATTAGCTGTGGTGAGATGTACCTGTAGGTCTGTGATGAACATTTTAGGATTGATGGATCTTCTTTACTCATCTTGTGGTTCTGCTCTTGGGCTGAACTTGTAGGACGGTCTGATCTGGTCATGTGGGCAGTTGTTCTAAATGTTCTCCGATTGTAAACGGTGTTCCGGACAGTGGAACGGCTGATTTCTAACTGTTCTGAGATCTTTTTAAATCCCTTCTCGGACTCATCTGCATCTTCAGCCTTCTTCTGAAGACCTCAGAGAGCTCTTTGGATCTGTCCATGGTGATGCTGATTCTGATTTGACGCTGTAGTAATAGATGTTTAAAATAGCTTATTCCTTTATGAATTACAGTTTATTAAAGAGGTGTGTCACCACCCTCTCCGATTGTAAATGATGTTCCGGACAGTGGAACGTCCACCCTCTCCGTATGGAAATGTTCATGTGTGGGAACTGGGTTTAAAAAAGGCAGAGCTTTTCACGGGGTGTCCTATTTTTCAGACACTCTCTTTTAAAACTACCTTCAATTCGCCCACAAACCGTTTCTCTTCCCTGACCATTACATTCTATTACAGCTGGGGAGATAACTGATAAACGCCACGGCTGCGTCGCACTCTTAGTGTATTTATTTCTCGCTGTTTTTCATTGATTATTGCCTCTCCCGAGTGGGCTGTGCGTGCAGTTCCTAACATAATGTTATATTTCGCTGCCTGTCTTCAGTGGCAATGAAAAACACATCCATTCTTTAAGAGCTGCATGCTACCTAGAGGGCAAATAGATGTTGTCCCAGTTCCTCGCTGGCTTGATACCATTTTTAATAATCTCATTGCAGATAGCAGCTCGACCTCCTTTGTTTTCTCAAAAGCAATATTTTCCTCTTTTTTTATGAGAAAGTAATACTCTCAGAATTGAAAAGGAGCGAGTGAAGCGCTATCGTATCTTAATGCATCTGTGTTGATTTTTCATTTGCAGAACACATGACTAAAAAAATTGCTTTTTTGTCTCTCTCTCTCTCTCTCTGTCTTGCTCCCTCTCTCCCTCTCTCCCTCTCTCTCTCTCTCTTGCTCCCTCTCTCTCTCACCCTCTCTCTCTCTCTCTCTCTCACTCTCACCCTCTCTCACCCTCTCTCTCTCTCTCTCTCTCTCTCTCTCTCTCTCACCCTCTCTCTCTCCCTCTCTCTCTCCATCTCTCAATTAAATTTTTTCCAATTCAATAAGCTTTATTGTCATGACCATATTTACACAGCATTGCCTTGAAACAACAAACGAATACTTCTTAATAATAAACAGAACAATAATATAAAACCTATTTTACCTGATTTTAAAACATTAATATATAGTATATATAGTAGTATATAGTATAAACACACAGTATTTACTGTTTATATGTGTAAATTATACAGTATAATGTATAAATAAAACAAATATGTTTACATTCAGGGCATTCATTGTGTGTGTGTGTGTGTGTGTGTGTGTGTGTGTGTGTGTGTGTGTGTGTGTGTGGTCATATTTCTCTCTCACACTGACCGCACTAATGAGTGATGGTTGAATGTTCGTAGTTGGATGTTATGGCAGTAATTCACAAATCACCTATCAATCAAATTGGGATCATCGAGTGATTCTGATTGAATCTGTTCAGAATTTAATTCATTGGACTGATTTCAGAACAGATCATAAGAATAGAGAGCTTCGATCATATGAATTGAATCAAATGATTTAGAACCGTATAAATTAAATGGTTCTAAAAACACCGAATAAATCAAGTGGATCTAAGTGGACCACGTGAATCTTATGGTTCTAAGTGGATTAGGGTTCTAAGTGCACCATATGAATCATATGTATCTAAGTGGACCATATGAATCTTATGGTTCTAAGTGGATTAGTGTTCTAAGTGGACCTTATGAATCTTATGGTTCTAAGTGCACCATATGAATCTTATGGATCTAAGTGGACCATATGAATCTTACGGATCTAAGTGGACCATATGAATCTTACGGATCTAAATGGACCGTATGAATCTTACGGATCTAAGTGGACCATATGAATCTTATGGATCTAAGTGGACCATATGAATCTTACGGATCTAAATGGACCGTATGAATCTTATGGTTCTATGTGCACCATATGAATCTTATGGATCTAAGTGGACTATATGAATCTTACGGATCTAAGTTGACCATATGAATCTTATGGTTCTAAGTTAGGCTTTATAAACAGTGTGGCTAAGAATGGACCATATGAATTGAATCGAATGCTTCAGACTGGACCATATAAACGAAATGGTTCTGCAAGCACCATATAAATCATCTGGCTCTTTGTGGACCACATGAATCACTTTGTTGAGAGTGGACCTTTTAAATGATGTGACCATGAATAGACTCTATGAATTGAATGGTTCCAACTAAATCATTTGTTCAAATGAATCAAAATGTAAATAGTGTGTTTGAGAATGAACTGTATGTATGAAACGCTTCATAACCGATTATCACATGTTTCTGAAGGAACTGTATGAGTTTAATGGTTCAGAAACGACCGTATAAATCCTCTGGATCAGATGGACCTTATGAATTGCATGGTTATTATGAATGGAATGGATCAAAAATATGCCCCAAGAATAAAACAATTCTGAATATGAATCGTTTTGAATCGACCACGTGAATCATACTGTTGGACCTTATGAATCTCAAGGCTTCAAACAGACCATGAGAATTGAATTCATTAAAATGGTGTGAATTGAACTCACTCTGAACGGTATATAAATTGAGTTACTGAAAAGACCTTATACATCGATCAGCCATAGCTTAATGACCAACTCACTGTCCATTTAATCAGCTACACTTACCATACAAGAGCCAGGAGCTTCCTTTCACCCTGATCTTCAATGATCAGGACCCCACAGGACCACCACAGAGCAGATGTTATGTGGGTGGTGGGTCATTCTCAGCACTGCAGTCACACTGACATGGTGGTGGTGGTGTGTTTGTGTGGATCAGACTGGAGTGTTTAAACCTTGTGTCCACTCACTGTCCACTCTATCAGACTCTCCTACCGAGTGTCTCCACCTTGTAGTTGTAAAGTCAGAGACAGAAGCTCATCTGTTTCTGCACAGTTTGTGTTGGTCGTCCTCTAGTCCTTCATCAGTGCTCACATGACGCTGCCCACAGGACGCTGTCGGCTGGACGTTTCAGGTTGGTGGACTGTTCTCAGTCCAGCAGTGACACTGAGGGGTTTAAACACTCCAGCAGCACTGCTGTGTCTGATCTCCTTGCACTAATGCACCAGCTGATTAAATGGAGAGTGAAAGATTAAGGTTGAACAGTGTAAATTGTGTGAATCACATCAGTTGAGCTGGAAAATCCTTTAAAGTGATGATTCTTATACTTACGGTGTTTTTGACCTGTTGTCCCCGTCTGTTACCTGCCCATCTGTCGGTCCACACCCTCCCCTGCAGTAACTCTGTGTCAGTCATATTGTGTTTTTTTTATTCCTGTTTCTAAACTGGTTTGCCGTGCTGTTTTATGATGTTCTGCTTATCTAGGCCACGGTTTCTTTAATGAGCCAGATTGTGTTCATGAATATTTTAGCTCGGTCGAAAAACAATGCGCCACACCATCTCCCATAATGCAGTTCTGTGCCACACAGTGTCCTGCACTGTAACACCGACCGTATGTCATGATGTCGGGATTGTACTGTTTTTATGCTCGTGTAGTTTTCTCTTACTACAGTACCCAGCATGCATTGTGCACACTTGACCGCTTGCCTAGTCAGAGCTTTATAGGCTAAAAGTGACCTCACACACACACACACACACACACACACACACACACACACACACACTTGTAGTGCCCTGATTGTAAACATGTTTTATTTATACATTATACTGTATAATTTACATACTTATATAAACAGTAAATACTGTTTTGTTCATTAATACTAGGTTTTATATTATTGTTATGTTTATTTTTAGTTATTAGTTATATTATGATTAAGTATTAGTTTGTTAGTGCTGGTCTTGAAGACACTTTGGCAATACTGTGTAAATATGGTTGTGCTAATAAAGCTTAAGGGACAGTGAAGACAAACAAAAATAATAAAGAACATTTAGAGTTCTTATTTTATTTTTTGCACCACTGTTAAGAACATTTCATAAATATCATCATTAGAAATAACTCCAAAAATCACAAACGAGTAAATGTTCACTCATCAGATTCGTACTTCTATCTAAATGTCTTCATTTTTACACCCCAAATAAAATTAATATCGAGATCTGGTGTGTGAATGTCTCCTAAAAGTACTTTAAAAAGTACTAAAAGTATCATTTCTTGGTGAATAAAAGCAGGTCATATTACAAAAACATCCAGCAAAGTTGGCCTCGAGTTCTAAAGATTAAAGACAAATAACCCCAAAAACTGATGTGTCCCTCACTGAGCGTCCTGATGGTGTGAGAAGGTATGTTCTCAACAGCAGTATTGAAGGGGAAGCAGGAGCCCCTTTAATTGAAGGTGAGTGGTGGTTGCAGCTGTAATCACGGGTTATGCCTCTGTCTGCTCCAGTGCTGATCTCAACCATCGTTTCCTCGAAGTGTTTACTGCCGCAGCTCCGTCTCCTTGCCCTTTGACAGCTGTCTTCTTATGCTTGTGTGCTTTGCATCCGGTGGCTGAATACAGATATTCCTGCTCAGCCATGATCTATTTGTTTTCCTTCTGTCACCTTCCTGGATTCACGTCACACTGCCGGCACGACGACTCACTCCAGCACCCTGTGTGTGTGTCTGTGTGTGTGTGTGTGTGTGACACTTGCCATAATTAGTCATCTGCTGTTTTTTGCACACACACAAACACACACACACACACACACACACACACACACACACACTATTGGGTCAGCTCATCTTCACTGCACACATGGGAGTAATGCTGTGTAAGAGGCAATAAGGCAATGAATTTTCTCCCCCCCCCCCCGCCCTTGTGAATGTCAGGGATTGTGTGTGTGTGTGTGTGTATGTTCCCATGAGTGTGTGTGTGTGTGTGTGCTTACTCACTGTGGGACGTGGAGAGATGTCAATATGGGATAAATTCAATTTGGTAAAGTGTTGTGGGCACCCCGCACCCTTCAGAGAGCCTGTCTGGAGTGACCGGCACAGAATAAAGAGAGCCGATGGTCTCCCCCCACGTCCCCCCAGCCCACATTTTCTGCTCGAGTCTCCTCTGAAGTAAAAGTTGGAGCGTAGCTGCTTTAGATTCAGAGAAAGCTCAGTGCTATTACCATTTATATTACGGGTGTCAGAAGCCGTGCGCTTGCCTCGTGCCCTTTGCTGTCTTAAAGTTGGCAATAAACTCCACAAAACATCTTCAAATATGCTCGTCTGCCTCCCTCTGAGCTCCGCTTTGAGTGTTTGTGTGTGTGTATAATCATTTAACCATTTTGGCTTTGCGCATATCTGTGTGTGTGTGTGTGTGTGTGTGTGTGTGTGTGTGTGTGTGTGTGTGTGTGTGTGTGTGTGTAAACTGAATGACCAAATGTTTGTGTGCCTGTCGTCAAAAGGGAGTTTGACCCCTTTGTTTCTTTTGGAGTTCCATCTCTGTCCAATTTATTAACTCAAGACCCCACAGGACCACCACAGAGCAGCTATTATGTGGGTCACACTGACATAGTGGTGGTGTGGACAGGGGAATTTGTCCTCCACACACACACACACACACACACACACACACACACACACACACACACAGTTTAGGGATTCAGACTGGCATCCTTCCAGTCACAAGGCTGTTTCCCCAAACACCAGGCCACGCCTGCCCCTCAGTGTCACTGCTGGACATGTGAGCACTGATGAAGGACTAGAGGACGACCAACACAAACTGTGCAGAAACAGATGAGCTTCTGTCTCTGACTTTACATCTACAAGGTGGAGACACTCGGTAGGAGTGTCTCATAGAGTGGACAGTGAGTGGACACAGGGTTTAAACACTCCAGCAGCACTGCTGTGTCTGATTCACTAGAATAGATCATAAAAAGCAAGTAAAACCATTTTACAAGTAAAGTGGAGTTCATTAGATATTAAAATCATCATCATCCGCAGTTAACAGTGCAATATTTTATAAAAGTATATCCCAAAAGCTCTTATTTTGGAAATAAAATAAATAAATAAGCCACATTTTAAGTGGGGCTCTTTAAAATTCTTTTTGTCTCAAAATATTTTCATTATAGATTAATCTGCTGATTATTTTCAACATTAATGACTGTTTTGTAAAACTCTTAAAATAACTGATATTAAGCAACGTAAACAATCCATTTTATTATTACATTATACCTGTATATATATATATATTACAGATCTATTATATACAGAATGGATCAGTCAGAGCAGATGATCAGTGTATAATAGAGCTGTGTGTGTATATAGATATACTGTATATATGTGTAGAGTTTATTATTATAGATCTATTATATACAGAATGGATCAGTCAGAGCAGATGATCAGTGTATAATAGAGCTGTGTGTGTATATAGATATACTGTATATATGTGTAGAGTTTATTATTATAGATCTATTATATACAGAATGGATCAGTCAGAGCAGATGATCAGTGAGAGAGATCAGAGGATTCTGGGAAACAGTTCCAGTGCAGGTCATTTATGGTGCAGGATGACCACTGTGGTGACCCCTGTGGTTGAGGAAGAAGGTGCTGGTTGTGATGGACCTCAGTCTTCTACCAGAGGGACGTGCTGGAAGAGGTGATGTGCAGGAAGGGAGGGGTCAGCTGTAACTTTGCTGGCACCCTGCTGGTGTAGATGTCATGAAGCTTTGGCAGATTCCATCCAGGGATCGTCTCTGCTGCGCTGACTATGCGCTGGACGTTAGGGTTGCAGTGGACTGGAACCTTAAGCTGAATCCATCTACATTAGCATGTGTGTGTTTTGCATTTCCTATGAAGCTGTTGAATACAGAAGAAGAGAGGAAACCTCGGTAGGAACCATTTCCAGTGAGCACGGCAGCTTCTCTTCATTATGGCTGAATGTTTAGTGATGATTGGTTCAGTAGAAATCATTGCAGGGGCACATTCACTGAAGGTCGGTGTTGTTTTGAAGATGTCTCTCTTATAAAGTTATATGTTTCATGGAGGTCTGTAAGGTTTTATGAGGTGTGAAGACGTCCACAAGCCCCAGTGTGCAGATAAGGTCCGGTATCTTTCTGGACAGTTGATCTGCTGAAGCTGGTTCTTTTGTCTTGGTTGGTAGAACACCGCATTCTGGGAATTGATGTGCTTGGAAAACTTTGGATTTGGAGCATTGTTCACCCGACTGTAACCCAAGTCTGTGTGCAGATGAAAATCGTGGATCAATGGAGAGATTTCTCTGTTGTTGGTTTCAAGGCGAAGTGCTATAGAAGCATCTGGAATAGTAATAGCACCTAGCGAAGAATTGGCCATCTCTGTCCGCGAAACTCACAGATCTGCTCCCCAGGCGCCAGAAGACGTAAACACACATACAATCACTCTCGACAGCCTTCTCTTCTTTACTTTTCTTTGCCTCGTCGATTTGTTCAGCCCGCGAGAACGTTACCAGTGGATTTGTTTGGCTTTTAATGAACACCACGGAAAAGTGATCGATATGTGAACGGACTTTGTGCATTCCGACACAATGCCCTCGCTTCGTGATGTTCTAAAACTCTCTTTTTCTCTCTCTGGTCAGTTTTGTTGTTCTTTACGTCTTTCTTTCGCAATCCCTCGCTCCCGTTCCTCCCGTTCCTCCTGTTTGATGCATGGCTGCATGGCTCAGGTTGTATCTGTTGTGATCCATCTGCCTCCATGAGTCTTCCTTTCTCATTCATCATTGATTATCTAATATCTCGGATTATTCAGCGCAGATTGCCCACTCACCTCGACATGGCGTTTGCTGGCTCTGTTTACCGTCTCTGCCTCTCTTCATCTGTCCAGCTCTGATATAATCCCACACCTAACTTCAGCTGCTATGCTTTTAACCATTTATTTACTGGTCTCATGTCCAGCCATTCCCGTATTGCTCATATTCCTCTCATTTGGACATTGCTTTGTGCCCGGTTCACACTGCAGGACTGTCCGAGACGTCAGATCATTTTGCTCTCTCGTTTTTTAACTGGGAACTTTTAGTGGTTATCATTTGATGAGTCATCGATTACAACATCGTTCACCAGGAGGAACCCGTGATCAATCTGACTGCTCTCCACAAACACGTTTTATCATGAAAACACGTAAAAGCTGATGCAATAATGATGCCATGAGTGAGACTTTTTTTTTCCACAGTAGAGGTCAGACTCTGAAAGGGTTTGTTCGTGAGTGTTGAATTGGGTCTACCCTGAAATGTGCACGCTTTAATCCTTAGAACCCCCGTTTGTCGGGCAGTTACATGCTGCTTTCTGCACTTTATAACTCTGGATCAGTGTAACTTACAGACATCATACCTGCTTTAATTAATTAGCAGGTAACGCAGCTCAGAAAACAGCTAAAATTCACTGGAATCAAATCCCAGTTTAAATATTAAAGGAGGTTCCAGTGCATGTTTACTGTTCCGTCCATGTGAACATGATCCACCTGCATACAGACTCTGACTGATCAGAGAGAGGGGGCGGGGCTGATGATCAACCTGCATACAGACTCTGACTGATCAGAGAGAGGGGGCGGGGCTGATGATCAATCTGCATACAGACTCTGACTGATCAGAGAGAGGGGGCGGGGCTGAGGCCATTCATGTCATTCTGTTGACATTTTGTTTTTGTGTCCTCCAGAGGAGGATGTGTTCCCCGTTTGAGTCTTGGTTCCTCTAAAGGTTTCTTCCTCCAGGTCTTCATAAGAGGATCTCAGACCTGCATCTCTGTAAAGCTGCTTTGTGCCCGTGCTTCCGCTGTAAATTCTATAAAAATCAACTTCGTCCCAACTAAGTCCTGAGAAGGAATATTGCTGATACGTACATAAATAACAAAAGTGATAAACTGATATTCTGCCTTTTCAGTTGTGTTTGGACGACTGTAAAGAAGTTTAAGAACATATTATAAATATCCTGGTCAATCTAATCCTTACGAATAACTCACATTTCTTCCATTTTCAGATCAAAAACATGATCAATTTTATGTGAGATGAACTGTTTATATTGTCCTTACAAGCATAAATAAATAAGTATTTGATGAATATATGGTCAAATTCATACAGAGATCTACATTCTGTTAGAATTTAAATTAAGATAATATCTCTTGAAAGTAACTATGGTATGTGTGACGTCTCCTATAAATACCTGATGATTAGGCAAATAAAAGTATGTAACACTATGAAAATATCTGGCAACACTGTCCGACACAGACCGTGTTCTCTTTCTGTGATGTCACAAAACCACCACATTTGCATACGACTCCCTCAGTGGTATTGAGTTCTGTAGGACTGGGTGGTTTAGTGGCTGAGCCATGTTCTAGTTAATACAGCAGTGAGCTTATTCACGGAATAATATTTGACCATTATGTTGCTTAGCAACATAGTCTTTCATTAATCAACAAGGTCCAAATCCTCCACAATCAACAGGACTTCAAAATCCAGGAGATCTTCCCTGGACAGTAGAAACGTAGGGTAAACTTAATGACCTTAATTGCAGATTAAACAATGAATGAGCAGGTGTCCCAATACTTTTGCCCATATTAAGTATATGAAATTATCCAGGGTCCAATGGCTCATAACAATCAACTGCTTATATGAGCTCCATTTCATTCCACTATCTGTTGCTTAGTAACAAAGTCTCGCATAGCATTCAGTTTATCTCGTAATCTATGCTGGTCACTAAAAATGACCAGTTCAGTTACCAGTGTGAGATTGTAGCACCCTCAAACTCCCTCTCCAATGTTTATTTTTCATTGGCTGTTGATGGGACCTGTTCAGACCAGTATACACTACTAGAGTACACTCAGAGTCGGGTCAGACTTAGTAACTGACCAGTCGTTGGCCATCATACACAAGGCACATGTGGCACAAATGTAGTGTACACATAGATGACAAACATATATGTGAGGTGGGATGGTGATCATCCAACATGACCTCTCTTATGCTCTTGTCACTGAGTACAATCAGATTTTCCAAAATCTAGTAGAAAATCTTCCCTGGACAGCAGATTGTTACTCCAAAAACAGCAGGGTCAACTCTTTAATAGCCTTTATTTTAGAAGAAACAATGAATAAGCAGGTGTCCCAATACTTCTGTCCAAATGGTGTACTTTACAAAATGTCCAGAATGCAGATATATTCTCATTCGCTGGATTGACTTTCACTCACGGGCTGCTCTTACTTCGACCAGCTACGTTCCACGTCCGATCTGTAGTCAGTCACACCCCGACCCCACCCTGCACGGAACGCAGATGCGGATTGATTGTGTTGGGTGTAATTAATTGTATGCGGTGTGATCGGCAGTGATGTGAGGTCAGTGTTCTCAACAAAGCGTCACTCCTCTGACGGGGTCGCAGGTCCCTCCTATCCAAGTGCAGAATACTCCCTGCTCTTGCCTGACTGTGTTATTTGTATCGGTCAGATGAACAGAGGTCGTGGAAGTTATAGCTTAAGACAGCCTTGATGAAAGTGGTCATTTACTGTATGTTCGCCTGTGAGAAGGTATCCAGATGTGCGTGGGGGCAGCAGATGGCCTGTGACTTCAGCAAACGGAGGTCTGATATCAGTAAGATGAGGTTTGGCATCAGAGAGATGAGCTTGTTTGTTTGCTGAATAAGGGGTGTCCTGACCTACTCAGTGGAAATTATGGTTTGTGAATTGGTGAGTCGGTGAACTCTGAGACGTGGCAAGCAAAAGGGCACCTCACTCATCTCTTCATCTTTCCTTTCTGTCCGTTTTCTTTCGTCTTCCACGGCCGAAGCCAGTATCCAGTTTACAGCAGTGATAGAAAAATCATTAAAGGCTACAATGAGCAGATCATGAGCAATAACTGTAAACAAACGTTTCTGGTAGGCGTCCATTAGTCCTGCACATGGGATTTGAGGATTTTGCGCCCATTCCTCCGTACATAACAGTGTCAGCTTGGTGGGTTTCCTCATGTGCACTGCTGCTTCAGGTCCTTCCACGACACTTCTACTGGATTAAGGTCAGGACTTTGACTGAGTCGTTCCAAACCATTACCTTTATTCTTCTTTAAACCTCTTTTGGTAAAACGACTTGTGTGCTTGGGGTCATTATCATTCTGCATGACCCACATTCTCTCTGATCAGTCGGAGTCTGTATGCAGGTTGATCATCAGCCCCGCCCCCTCTCTCTGATCAGTCAGAGTCTGTATGCGGGTTGATCATCAGCCCCGCCCCCTCTCTCTGATCAGTCAGAGTCTGTATGCAGTTTGAGAATCAGCCCCGCCCCCTCTCTCTGATCAGTCAGAGTCTGTATGCAGGTTGATCATGTTCACGTGGACAGAGCAGTAAACATGGTGGCTGTTATGGTATGTAAATGTCACAGTTCTTGTAATGTGTAATGAAGTGTGTATCGTGTCTGTAGGTTACTCTGATCCTGTTTACTCTGAAGTCTACAACTCCCTACAAAATGCAGATCTGGGGTTCTAAGAGTTAAAGGAATCCCCTTCCCGTCCTTAACCAGCTCCTCTGAGTCCTTAACGGACTTTGCTATCAACAGCAGCAGGAGCAGCCAGGCTGAAGGATTTATAGAACCGGGACACAAAGAGGCAAAGGGAGAGAGAGTGGCAGAGGAAGAGGAAGAGAGAGGGAGAGAGAGTGGCAGAGGAAAAGAGAGGGAGAGAGAGTGGCAGAGGAAGAGGAAGAGAGAGGGAGAGAGAGTGGCAGAGGAAGAGGAAGAGAGAG
Source organism: Acestrorhynchus altus (assembly GCA_034509495.1). Classification (NCBI taxonomy): domain Eukaryota; kingdom Metazoa; phylum Chordata; class Actinopteri; order Characiformes; family Acestrorhynchidae; genus Acestrorhynchus; species Acestrorhynchus altus. The sequence continues at coordinate 25,383,935 of CM067521.1, read as the reverse complement.
GGAGAGAGAGTGGAAGAGGAAGAGAGAGGGAGAGAGAGTGGCAGAGGAAAAGAGAGGGAGAGAGAGTGATGGAAGCAGTCTGTCATTGGATGAGTGTGAAACCTTTTCCACTCGTTCCTCCTGGGAGCAGTAGTTAGGTCCTCCTCCAACACTTCTGGCTTGATCTTCAGAACCACACACACACACACACCTCCAGCAATAGGCTTGACCCACAGGTCCTCTCTGTCAAATCCTGTCTCCTGTCTCCGTCTGGGGGGAAATCTTTAAAAGCACTCACCTCTGCTTTGTTTATACCTTTATTTATTTATTTGTTTGTTTATTGTTTTTTATTCTCAGTCTGCCCCACGTTTTCTGTCCTCCTCTCCGCACTGCCCCTCTTTCACGTTACGGTTGACTCAAGTCAAGCTCGAGATTCAGTAATCACAGTTATTTTCTGTCATCTCAGGCATGTATGTAGAACAGTAGAAGACATGCTCTCGCGCTCTCTCTGTCACTGTCTTTCACTCGCACTCATGTTCCTCTCGCTCTCTCCCTCATTCACTATGCCACTATGTCATCAGCCGTAACATTTTGACCACCTTGTTCCTTTGTAGTTCTATAATTACAGACTGTTGTCCATCTGATCTTCAATTGTCCCCACAGGACCACCACAGAGCAGATATGATGTGGGTGGTGGGTCATTCTCAGCACTGCAGTCACACTGACATGGTGGTGGTGTGTTAGTGTGTGTTGTGCTGGTACGAGTGGATCAGACACAGCAGTGCTGCTGGAGTGTTTAAACCCCTCAGTGTCACTGCTGGACCGAGAACAGTCCACCGACCAGAAATATCACACACACTAACACACCACCACCATGTCAGTGTGACTGCAGTGCTGAGAATGACCCACCACCCACATAATAGCTGCTCTGTGGTGATCAGTGGACAGACATACATATGTGTGTGTGTGTGTGTGTGTGTGTGTGTGTGTGTGTGTGTGTGTGTGTGTGTGTGTGTGTGTGTGAAAGACTGAAAGAGAAAAACACCCGTCTCATTTAGTTGTTATGACATCAGCTGCATTCATTGACGTCACTGAGTAACATCAGGCAGACCAAACACAATCATCTCTCTCTCTCTCTCTCTCTCTCTCTCTCTCTCTCTCTCTCTCTCTCTCCTTTATCATTCTCATTTTGTCTCTTTATTGTGTTATTTTTTGGCAGCAGTGACATCCTTTCTATTTTTCGATGGAAAAAATTATATTGTCTGCACACACACACATGCACACACACACACACACACACACACACACACACACACACTTTGACACTTGTTATCTAAAGCATATTTTGAAGACTGAATGGAAGCACCATTTCCTTATTTCTCTCTCTCTCTCTCTTGCGCTCTCTCTCTCTCTCTCTCTCTCTCTCTCTCTCTCTCTCTCTCTCTCTCTCTCTGTGTGCAGGTTGGGCAGAAGGACAATCCTGCAGTGGACCCTATAATCCATGGGCTGAGAGGAGTCGTGCATCATGGTGAGCTCATGAGATTGGTTAATGACATCATACGGCCTTGTTCCGTTATTGTTGATCAACTGCTGCTCGAAGTTGGGGGAAAGAAAATTCCCAAAGTCAGCAAAGACAAATACTCATCAACCTTTAGTTTTCCATGAACCATCAATATTAATTAGTCAGTAATAATGAGGAAACTATGATGATCTGTCAGATATGAATCTGTCATTGTGAATTGGCCATTAGTGTTTAATAAATAAAGAGATGTAATAGAAACATGAATAAAGTCAGCTGTCAGCGAGTCAACAAAGTCGACTTATTAATTATTAGGCAGCAAAGCCAATTAGGAGTCCGTGAGAAGTGAACTGAGAGTCAGGTTGTCAGTTATTAGTCTACAATGTCTTAATTATCAATGATTAATCAACAGAAACAGCTGGTTATTAATGATGAAGCGGATTAACGAAGTTATTATTTTTCAGTGCTTAATATCAAAGTCGATTAGGTGTGAAAAATGTGTTGTATTTGATTATTTGATTAGTTATTGGTCAGCTGAGTCGATCGGGTATCAACGATCAATTAACAGTTGATTAGATGTGATTGATTCGTCAACAGTTTGTCGGTAATTAGCAAAGTTTATTAGTAATCGGTGTCCATTTACTTTACGTTTACCTTTACGTTGAGTACGTTCGGCAGATGTTCTAGTTCAGAGGCTAAAATCCAGAGGTTCCTCGAGTTTAGATGCTGCCGACACAAATGTCAGAACAGACCTCGATACCAACACGATTCAGATTAATTCTAATCTTTT
>CM067521.1:25294147-25376647 GCA_034509495.1 Acestrorhynchus altus | reverse complement strand
GTCCTGTGTGTGTGTGCTGTGTGTGTGTGTGTGTGTGTGTGTGTGTATGTGTGTGTGCCTGTTTGCTCTCAGCAGGCTAGAATAGGGGGTTGGACAAGGGTGTGTGTAGTCTGTCTGTATTCTAGACAGATCTGGCCAGGGGGTCTGTGGAAGCACCGACTGGGCTGTCTCTCATACGCGCACACACACACAAACTCATTGCATTTTCAGCAGTGTCATTCTAGATGTACACACACACACACACACACACACACACACACACACACACACACACATACACACACTCAAATAACCAGTCTGGGGATGTTGATTTAGTTGGCATGAAAAAATATGGACACACTCATGCAGATGAAGTCCGTAATGCATATTTCATCATCAGTTCAGTGTAAACACACACACACACACACACACACACACACACACACACACACACACACACACACACACACACACACACACACACACATTCACTCTCAATGAGATACAATCAGATGAGGTCTGAGTCTGGCATATATACACTATGGACAAAAGTATTGGGACACCTGCTTATTTATTGTTTTGTCTAAAAGGAGAGTTTGTCCTGCTTCTGTTGGAGTAACTGTCTCCTGTTCACGGAATTCTGTAGCATTGCTGTGAGCATTTGATTGCATTCAGCCACAAGAATAACCCAAGTGATCCTGAATTGGCTATGTTCAGGGGATACTCCTGCCTTGTGCCCTATGAATCTGGTTACAGACCTCCCATGATCTGACCAGGACAAAGTGAGTAAGAAGATGCATGGACCCATCGTTACAGAGAGCACAGCTCCCCTGCTCCAAAGCTCACTGCTCGCGAGTTTCTACCCCTTTAGTCCACACCTGGCATTAGACATGGTGCCAAACATGGTGAATTTGTTTATCTGTTCCAGAGAATCCTATTCTATTGGTACTGTGTCTCTATGTGGACAATCCGTTAGAGGAGCTGATGCAATGAACAAGGCCTGCAGAAACAAGGTTGTCATGATGTTACAGCTTATCGGTGTCTAATGTCTGTACATCATGTAATTGTCTGGATGCACACACCAGCTCCATTTGATCCATGTTCTTCCAGTCACACACACACAGATATTCAGAAACCTCTATTTTCAGTCCAGACAGCAACTAAGACCAGGTTCTTCATGTTTCAGAAGATACTGTTGATGAAAAGATCATTTAACATCTGTATAAAGCCTGGTAGACCACTGAAACTACCCTATTAGATCAAAAGCCCTTAAACCTTTCATCTTTAAGATGCAGCAGAACCTCAACCACACACTTCAGACTGAGTGCTGTGGATTTGAAGTAATGTGGAGATGGTCACGAAGGTCTTATTGAGTAAAGCAATCACGCAAAAAGAAGAACATTTGATCGAGAGAAACTGCTGAGGCTGCTGACATTCTTAGAACAATGAATCTGACCACCCAGGAGTCCAGACCTGATCTGAACTTCCTCTGTTTGGGATGGCATGGGTGGTGAGAAGCAGAAAATTCTACAACTTCTAGGACCAAAACCCTTCTACAACATCATCTGAGATGTCTGAGAGGAATGGTTATTATGAAGGTACAGGCAGTACGGTTGGACATAGACTCTCTCCAACACTCAGAAGAAGATGGATTGCGTTAGAAGTGATCATCTGAAAGAGCAAACTCATGCAAATCCACCTCAGAACCTGTCACAGATCAAACCCTGGAGCTGGAGCTGGGAATGATGTAACGTGAGTTCCTGTTCAGAGCTGCTCTGAGAATTTGCTGGAGCTTCAGAGCTCCTGACCCCCCTTCACAGCCCCTTCTTGCCCATCTGTCGTCTTCACTAATCATCCCTTAAGTTCCCGAGATGCTCTTACTTAATATTTAAGCACACATTAGGAGAGGTGTGGGGCATCAGCTGTGTGAAAATGTTCATGTTTGGAGACAGAGCAGGTTTGTGTGAACATAAGTGCAGCCCCCAGCAACGGGCATCACGGCAGGCTGTATGCCCAGGCTGCCCGAGCTCTGGGGGGGGGGCTGCATCTGGACTGAAACTTTAATGTGTGCATGAATCCCTTTGTTCTTACGCCTTGTAAACTTTAATCTGAGTTCAGGTTGAGATTACAGTTCGTGCTCCAGTTACATCAAGCCTTTACAAACTTACACACTTTCAATTAGTCAATAACATAGATATAAAATATGTTACGGTAACGTTGCATCAAGCCTAAAGGTCAGAGCTCACTGGCCAAACCCTCTAAAACAAAGGACAGTTCGGGGCATTTTAATGTAACCGCAGAAGAATCGCTTCATAATTCATATCTGTATCATATAATCATATTGGTTGTTGACTCATTTGATTCATTTGAATCACCCTAGTGTGGGGCCAGTGAAGACATCTGATTGGTTGTTCATTTGAATCATCTTAGAACATTCACAGCCCTGTTCACACCACTGTTTCCACCTCTACTTGGTTCTCTGACTCGTCTGAGTCTGATTTTGACTGATTCGTTTGACTGATTTGACACACACAAAACGAATTGATTCATTCCAACCGCCTGATTCATTTATATTCATTTATGTGCTCGATTCATTTGAGACACCATAGAAGGGATTGATTAATGGCACCATAAGACATGTAACTGTATAATTCATACCCACAGAGTGTAGATATGGTATTAGGGGAAAGCATTTATTATTTGAATTGAACTGTTTTAGAAATAAAAATATATATAAACATCAATAAATAAAAGATGCATAATATGATAATATAATAAAAGATGCATCGATATCGTCAATGCCATGGAATACCCGCAGAGACCCTACATTTGAATCACTTCAAAGCATTTGAAGAACATGTTCACCAAACATTTCAGACTTCATCATCCTTAAATACTGGAGCTCCATACATCTCAGCCAAGTTCACATGTAAACATTTGAATCATTCATATCACCAGAGATTCATTTGAATCATCAAAGGATTGGTTGGTTCAGTCGGTTTACTGTACGGCATTCTGAAATGATTTGTCTGAATGACAAGACACAAATCAAATGACTCGCCATGACTCACCAGATGACTTCAATTCAGATCATCATGAAGCTTCATAAATGATTCAGTTTAATTGCATTTAATTTGACGTTCCAAAACAACTCATGTGAATCACCATAGTGTGGAGCCAGTGAAGACATTTGATTTGTTGTTGATGACTCATTTGATTCATTTGAATCACCATAGTGTGAAGCCAGTGAAGACATTTGATTTGTTGTTGGTGACTCATTTGATTCATTTGAATCACCATAGTGTGAACACTCATTTGATTCAGGTGAATCATCTTAGAGCATTCACAGCCCTGTTCGTGCCAAAGCTTCCGTCTGTACTTGGTTAGAATAGAATATCAAACTTGAATTAGAATAAAACACAAAAAAAGATGATTCACCAAATGAATGTTTGCTTTATTCAACTCACCAGAGAACCGATTCATTTGAATCAATTTGAATCACCATAAGACACCAGTTAATAGATTAGATCACAGAGCTGATTCATGTGAATCGTTGTAAGACACACTAAGTGAATGATTGAATAAATCAATTCACAACAAAGCTGATATGTTTGAATCACCGTAAAACACACCAGATGAATTCTCTGACTCATTTAATCACCACAGATCTGACTCGTTTGAATCACCATATGTCACAGCAATATCTGAATGTTTGATTCAAACCAAGTCAAATAACTGATTCATTTGATTCACCGTAAAATACCCCACTGAATGCAGAGGCATGCAGGACTGTTTGGCATGATTTGTCATTATACCTCGACAGCTTAGAAGAGTGAAATTGATTTTGCCGGGTGCGTTCACTCCCTGCAGGGGTTAAAATGCAGGCGTTTGGGTGTTTGTCGTTCAGCCAGCGTCTTCATTTCTGCTGCTGATTCACTCGTACAGGAGATGCAGTGGGTGGCAGAGAGACCCAGTGGCTTGCTGGGTTGGTCATGGCTCTGTGGTTGGGGAATTTTGCCCTGTGGCTGTGAGGGTGTGGGTGGGTGTGCGTTTGTGTGTGAAAGACTCCAGTCTCATCCATTACCATGCCAGTGAGCCACATCCTTACCCACAGTCTCTCTCTCTCTCTCGCTCTCTCTCTCATTCCTCATGTCCACTCTAACCTTTAGGGATTGCCATTCATCCAACCCTGACTACACTATGCACACAGTACTGCCATGTTAGTATACCCACTTAAACACACACCCTGCAACCCATATATCTCAATGACTTCTCTCCCTCCGTCTCACAGTCCTCCACCGCATTCCCCTCTGCCTCATCAGGAGACGAATCCAGAGAGCAGATCTTCTGCGGAACAGTGTGCAAATATGGCAGAATTTGTAAATATGATGGTTATGCTCCTCGTTTCTCCTCTCTCTGTCCATCCTATCAGCTCCTCTGATCACACAGGAGATCTTTGTGGTTCTATAATTCCAGACTGTAGTTCATCTGTTTCTCTGCAGACTTTATTCTCCTCCTTTCACCCTGATCTTCAATGATCAGGACCCCACAGGACCACCACAGAGCAGATATGATGTGGGTGGTGGGTCATTCTGGCCTGGTCAGGCTTAGAGTTTGTCTGCAAATTCCATGCATTGAATTTCATTTTGCAAACATGACTTCTGGGTGAAGACATTTCAGCCGTGGCCTGGTGGTCAGGGAAGCAGCCTGGTCCCACATGTGGTCCAGTGTCTAACTATGTATAATAGTTGACCATATGAGGAGGGGTCTCCCCTTGTGAGCCTGGTTCCTTCCCCACGGGGTTCTGTCTTTATCCTTTGTTTCCTTTGTTCTTCACCTTCTTATTTTTGATTTCTGTAGCTGCTCTGTGACATCAGTTGTAACGAAATGCAAAAACTCAGTATGGCCATGTCTTTACTGTGTAAAATCACAGAAGAACATCTGATTTATGATTTGTGCAGCTTCGTGGATCCAGAGCAAAGCTGAAGAAGCAAAGTTCAGACTGTGAAACGTTCCTTGGATGTTTGTCTACATTTTGATGTAATTTGACTTGTTATTTTTTTAGCTAAACTCCTCTTTTAATAGTTACGCAGAGACCCTGCACAAACCGTCTTTCATCCCTCCAAACATCCCTTCTCGGAGGGTCTTGGAGTGCACACAGTCAGCTGAGCTCCATCCCTGAGCTGTGCGAATGTGTTACGAGACCATTAATTTGGCCTTTCAGGGAGACTTTGAAGTCTCGGCTGACTCGCGCCTGGTCTCTGATTGGCAATTAATTTTTAAAGGCCGCAATTGCATAAGCGGCCCAATGGCAGAATCGTGTGTGTGTGTGTGTGTGTGTGTGTGTGTGTGTGTGTGTGTGTGTGTGTGTGTGTGTGTGTTTGATTCTACTTTCCACGGCTGTAGGCTTTTTTCTTTTGTCTTGTTGGTTTTTTCCTCTTCTGCAACCCCGTCTCTCCAAATCAGATGCCGAGTTTTCCCGAGCTCTTAAACAGGATTCCTGATTGTTGCTCATTTTTGGCTTTTCGTTTCTTTGCGTTTGAAATGTAGGTCAGTGGGTTGTTGAGTTGTACCCCAGCCATTTATCTCCTTCTGCTTGCGTCACGGTTGCATCCCCATCGTGCATATTCTGTCTCGTTTCTGCTTATCTTGATTGCTGATAAAGAGAAATCCTTTGTGCGTGCGCCGTAGAAGGACATGAAAGAGGGCAGCAACACAAAAGCCTAAAGCGCTTCCATTCGGAAGTGTTATGTTGTGGCGTGAGGCCAGGCTGAGCATATGTCAGGCCGGTGCTCTTGTTCGCAGCTGATAAGCGATTAAATCTGAGGCGGATTACGAAGGGAAATTCACAGATTGCCACATCTGGGGAATTGGTCAGCTTTGCGCTGGACTCTGGCCTTTCTGGGATAATGACAGTGGGAAAGCTTAAGATGATCAGCTTCTGTGTTCGTTTATTAAGACCATAGACTTCCCTGAAATACTGGGAAAAGAAGTTGGATTTGGATGTTGGATTGATCAAAGAAGCAGCCGAATGGCCAAAATAGACCTAAAGCACAGCGTTAAGACAAAGCACATATTCTGACAACGGAAGCAGGTTTCCATAAAAATAAATTAGAAAGAGAATTCCCAGATGATATCATACATACACTCCTTCCAAATGAATGAAATCCCAGTTTATTTTTCATGATTCATAAATAATAAAGGATATTGCAAATTTTTGTAATTTTATTTGGACCACTGTCAAGTATTTTAGAGACTTTATTATTATAAACGTCCTTGTCAATCAAAATATTATAAATAGCTCATCAAAAGTATTGCATTTTCACTCAAAAATACTCTGAATTTAGTCCTTATAAGCAAAGAACATTTCATTATAGCTCATACAATATCTAAATTCTGCTCATATTTACATCTCAAATGAAGACAGATTTGAGGAGCCTAGGACCTCCTGAAATGAACCGTGTCTGGCGAGTGTCTCGTATAGATCCTTTTCTAATTTTTTGAATTATTTGATAAGTACTATAAACACAAATGCAGTCCTATACGTGCTGAAGCTCTGTGTGCAGTGTTCAATATACAGACAGTATACAGTCGATATATATGTAATATGGTTCTATATAAGAGCATATCTTCACAATGTGATGCGACATACTCGATATTCTGCACCTGATGTCCTCTCTGTCCTCCCTGTCCTCCCCATTCTCAGAGAAAGAGACATTTCTGGAGCCGTTCGTGCTGCGCGACCTGTTGCCGTCATCCATTGGGAGCTACTACCGCTATGTGGGCTCTCTAACCACACCCCCCTGCAGCAAAGTGGTGGAGTGGATCGTCTTCAGTCGGCCTGTGTTCCTCTCCTACAAACAGGTGAGCTGTCGTGACATTTGGGAATGGGAAAATATCTCGGATCTAGACAGGGGGTGGGGTGCTGGAAGGAAGTCCAGACCAGGCAGTGCCCCTGGATTACCCAATATCTAGATAACTTCAGCTTCTTCATATATGCCTACCATCAGCTAGAGAACCTAACATCTAGGGAAGATCAGCTACAGTCGCAGGTTTTGAGAATGGCACAAATTTTGGATTTCACAAAGTTTGCTAATTCAGTGTTTTAGAACTTTTTGTGAGATGTTTATATGGTTTCATGAAGTACAATTATAATCATTGTAGTTTAATTGTATTCACTAATTCATCCAGTTGAAGCAAAGACTTCATATTCTCAGTGTTGACCTTTCTTTAAGACTTCTGAAGTTCTCCTCAGCTGGAGATCAGCTTCTGGACCAAATCTTGAGTGATGCCGACTCATTCTTACCTAATCAGTGCTTGGAATTGAGTTTCTGGACCCCAAATTTCAATGTTCCCTTCACTGAGCCACCTGGTTTTCACTTTTGCCTTGTGACATGGTGCTCCATCATGTTGCAAAAACCACTGTTCGTCTCCAAATGGCTCCGAGGTCGTAGGAAGAAGTTCTTGGAGGATGTTTTGATACCATCCCTTATTCACGGCAGTGAGTCCACACCCCGGGATGAGAAACAACACCACACGTTAATGATCTCAGGATACGTCACTGTTGGAATGACGCTGGACTCATGGTAGCCTCACCTTTTCTTCTCCAAACACTTTCCAGACGTTCCAAACAATCTGAAGGTGCTTCATCAGAGAGAATAACTTTACCCCAGTCCTCTGCAGTCCAATCCGAAGTTGCTGATGATTGGATAAATGGTTGAATGATGTTCTTGCCTTCCTTGGAGGTAACCATGGTTACAGAAGATAACTTAAAAGCACTGTGACCCTTTTAAAGCAACTAGCTCTTCTAACCAGCAGGACCGAGTGAGATCAGCTGTCTCGTCCTCATTAACCTTTTCTCATGAGTAATGACATCATCACTGAAATGATGTCAGCAGGTCAGTCTGTAGGGCTGAAATGCAGTCACTCTTGTGATTAAGGTCATTTTCATATCAGGGAACCTGATCACTCTGATCAATCTAGAGTTCAAACAGCTGTATCTGTCTCTCTCTCTCTCTCTCTCTCTGTCTCTCTCTCTCTCTCTCTCTCTCTCTCTCTGGTTCTCCTGCGCAGGCTAATTGACGCAGGCAGCTCATGTAGGGAGCTGTGCTCTGTTCCATAATGGAAACAAACAGCTGAAGGAAGCTACGTGACACTGTGTTCACTAACCAACCTGTGGTCTCCCTCCTTTCCCTCTCTCCTCTCCTCTCTCCTCTTCCCTTCCCTCTCATTTCTTCTCTTTACATCTTCTTTTCTTTCCCATCATCATCCCTGCCTTCCTCTCCTCCCCTCTCCTCCCCTCTCCTGTCCTCTTTCCCTTTCCTTTTCTCTTTTTCTTTCCTTCACAGGATGGAATGTGGCAGTAGTTTGGTTTTATCCCTGTGATTGTAAGACGTTTTACTCGCTAATGTGACGGCAGTTATTAGACTGAGGACTAAATCAGGAGTGGGAACGGTTGTGTTTTAGGGCCGTTCTGGTACACAGCCAATAAACAGCTAGTAGAGAAACTCCTCTCCTCTCCTGTGAGTGGATGAGTGTGGGGTTGACTTAAGCTCTAAATGAGCTGAGATGAGTTTGCTTAGGGAGTGCAAAGAAAGCAGGCCAAGTGTGGATGAAGAATTCAGTAGATTTGTGCAAAGAAAGAGGAGGAAGAAGGAGGAGGTGGAGCCTTTTGCTCACTCTTATCCCTGAGAAAAGAGGGAGTCCATCTATCCATCTCGGATTACAGTGGGTCTGGAGCGTACTCTGACACCCCCCCCCCCCCCATTTTCCCCACATTACTGATGGAAAATCTTAAAAACGATGTCACGGAAGCCACTTTCTGTCTGTCAGGACATGGTGCTGTCCCTCGTTGCTGATGAGGACATGTCCAAATTCACCTATATAGCACACTACTAACGAGGCAATAGGGATCCATTTTGGTCACAGCCAAAGTCATTCTTTTCTTTTATGCAACCCTGTTAAGCCCCTCCCCCTTTCATAGCATGACGTAAGGAGGGTGAAGACAAGCACATGTCTCTTTTCAAACTGTCACAGAGCCCATATTGTCATGTTAAGACCATTTATGCTGTGATATGATAATAACATCATAATACAGTTACAGGCGGTGCTGATGTAGAGTGGATGAACTGGGTTAGGTCTAGTTCTGGGGTGTATCTTACGGTGTATCTTGGGTGTGGGAGAAATGGTTAGGCACGACATGACCAGGATTCATGGCAAAGGTGTTGATCAGGCCTTCATATTCATCAGATGTTCAATCAAGCCTCCGTCATATAAGACAGATTTGCAGGATCTGCTGCAGCATTTTAGAACGATAGTTTAGAATAACATTAAAGACTTCATCCATCTTCCTGCACGCTTTTCCCAGTTAGGAATGCAGTGCGTCCGGAATCTGTCCGGAATCACCAAGAGCAGACTCAGTCCCCCAACCCCAGGCTCCTGGAGCTGAGGCACAGACACTACCTGCTGTGCTCTGCTGAAGACAGCAGTACAAAAATAACCCATATTGAGTAGTTGCTTCTATTTTTGAAGGACTCTTGCATTTTCAGCTTCCTGAAGATACACACTTCCTGAGATGTTCATGGTTTAAGAAACCGTGCTGTTGAAATGAATCCACATGTACGGTAAACAGTACAAGATCATTAAGGAGGATCTATAATGTGGAACTGCAGAGGAACCTCTTAAGGTTCTTCAATTAATCTCTAAGAAACCCTTTTCATTTTAATGAAGCACCTTAAATCTTTGAACCCAAGATCCACACTTTGCAGGCAGTCACATGCCTTTTTGAGGATCAGAGTAACCTACAGACATGATACACATCTCATAACAAACTACAAGTCTTACCCCCATCTAACCATCATAATTCAGAAAATAGATCAAATTCATTCCAACTGAATTAAATCCCAGTTTAAATCCCACAGCAGCTTCCAGTGCATGTTTACTGCTTCCAACCTGCTTCCTTCTGCTCCCGTCATCTCCTGACCTCCTCCTCCTCCTCACCCAGGAGACCAGAGGAGCAGCAGGTAAGGAGCAGGAGGAGAGGTGGAGTAGAAAAAGATTCTGGACGCAGCCATTGGGTGCATGTTTCATTCTAACCCTGTGAAGAGATATTACTGATACATAAATAATAAAGCATATTTAGGTGTATCTTTTTTTCTACTGTCATTATAAATATCTCAACGATATGGAGATACAGTATCCCGTATGTGTGAGTGTGTAATTGTTTGATGAATAAAAGAACATCAGACTCCAAAAACATCCCACAAATTTGGCCTGGAGTTCTAAAGGTTAAGAGGTTCCTCCACAGTCGCAGATTTATGAAAATTTGTCCTAGGAATATTTTTCTCAAGCTTTTAAGAATAAGCTCTAAGGCTAATGAATCTTCAGGATTATGGAAATTCACTCTACTGGGCTTGTCCGAACTTTTGACTGGTACTGCTCGCGCGACTGCTCATGCGAGCTGCTCGCGTAGGTCACACTTTAGTACTCAGATATCAGCTCCTATAAAAAAGTTATCAGGGAACTTTATGGAGCTTTGTCTTGCCATATTCGGTTCCGCAGCAGAGTTGAGTCAGGGTTCAGATCTTCCCCGAGTGTGTGTTCTAGCCCTACAGCTCCTCTGCAGTGCTGAATTCAAAATATTAAATATTTCATTTCACCCTTGAAAAAAAGGAGCGATTGGATTTTGTTCTCCAAGAAACAGGCGTGTAGCAAGCCTCGCTCGACACCGTTCCGATTTAGATCCGGAATCACATCACTGATGTGGAGTCTAAAGGGCTCGTGTTCTGAATTGTATCCCCTGAGGTTCACTTACAACCTCTGTGTGTGTTTGTGTGTCAGAAAATGTATAATATAAAAAATATATATATTTACCTGAACGTTTTCCTTCATCTCATTATGGACCTCTTAGATTATCTTATGAACTTTGAGTCTGTGCTGACGTTCTCTTTGGGGAAAATGAATTTCCATAAATGCAGTTATGACGCCCGATACTAAACATATTCCTCTGAATCCGTGGAATCGTGAGATTAGAAATATGCATAATGTTACAAACACCAATCAACCATAACATTATGACCACCTTCTTGTTTCTCCGCTCCTCTGATCACACAGGAGCTCTTTGTGGTTCTATAATTCCAGACTGAAGTTCATCTGTTTCTCTGCAGACTTTATTTTCCTCCTTTCACCCTGATCTTCAATGATCAGGACCCCACAGGACCACCACAGAGCAGATATGATGTGGGTGGTGGGTCATTCTCAGCACTGCAGTCACACTGACATGGTGGTGGTGTGTTAGTGTGTGTTGCTGGTACGAGTGGATCAGATGCAGCAGTGCTGCTGGAGTGTTTAAACCCCTCAGTGTCACCGCTGGACCACCAACCAGAAACGTCCAGCCGACAGCGTCCTGTGAGCAGCGTCCTGTGAGCACTGATGAAGGACTAGAGGACGACCAACACAAACTGTGCAGAAACAGATGAGCTTCTGTCTCTGACTTTACATCGCATCCTGTGGGCAGCATACTCGAGATCTGGTAACATCTTAGCAACCCCCTGAGACACCATAGCAACAGTCTAGCAACTGGAAGTGGGAAGCACTTGGCTGTAATGCATTTTCTTAGTTTCAGATTGAACCCCCCAAAAAAGTGGCTTCAGCATCTCCAGCAGGATGTGTGTGATGTCAGAAACACGGTGGATTTCAAATGAGCTCTTCTTCTCTATGTTCTGAAGTGGGTCCTTGAAAGGAGCAGCGAGTCTCTTTGGTTTGGGTCTCCACGCACAGCCTTTCATAACACCCAGAGACTTTTTCCCCATGCGTCCTTTTATTCCAGTTAGTGGCCATTAGGAGGGCAGTTTTAAGCAATTGACACCGCTGTGAGCTCTTTTGTCCTCCGTCTTTACTCCTGTGATTTGCTTTAAAGGAAATATCGGCGAGGCAGATAAAAGGGTGGCTATAGAAGACGACGGTACTCTCTCCTTTTTTATGTTCTTTTCCCTGTTTTTGCTCATTCTCTCTTTTTTCCTCTCTGTCTCTCTGTCTCTCTCTCTCTCTGAGCTTTGTTCCTGATCAGTAGAGGAAGTAGGTCAGGGCGAGTGACAGCCATAGCTCAGAGGTACTTTTAGAGCCGATCGATGCCGTCTCACACACACACACACACACACACACACACACACACACACACACACACACACACAGACTAGAACTTCTGGAACATCTGAAGTGCTTGTGGACATTGTTTAGACATGTCTCTTTTTTCATTATAGTATATAATGTATATAGTTGATCCTGCTTTTGTTGGAGTAACTGTCTCTACCGTCCAGAGGGAGGATTTGATTGCATTCTGCTACAAGAGCATCAGTGAGGTCATGTTGGATGATCATCTCATCCCCAGTTGATACCAGAAGGGCTGTATGGAGCTCCATCATTCCAGGGAACACAGTTCCACTGCTCCACAGCTCAGTGCTGGGGGGCTCTATACCCCTCTAGTCCATGTTGGCATGGTGCCAATGGATTCATGCCTGTCTGGTCCAGAGAGTCCTGTTCTAACCTCCCTCCATCTTCCAGCACATGGCTTGCTCCAAGTGTGTGGAACTGAACTCTTTGCGGGAACTTAACCCTAGATCCGCACTTTGCAGGCAGGTAAGTCCCGCATTCTAGGCTTCATAACTCAGGAGCAACATACAGATCATGACATGATACACATCATAAACCACTGGTGACATTATCAGCGAGTAATTCAGTTCAGAACACAAATAAAATTCCTTAATTTCCAACTGCACACAGACTCCGACTGATCAGAGGGAGGGGGTGGAGCTGGTGACATCACTGACTCAGATATTGGGTTACATACATAAATGGCTAAACGGCTGTGACTGATAAACCACAAAAACACCCCATAAATTGACCTACGGTTCTAAAGGTTAATGTGTCCTTCACCCTCACAGAGCTGGTAGCATGAAAATGTATATTTACTCTAATTTAATAAGAACATTGGGAGTCATTTTGAGTAATACATCAATGGTTTCTACATTCATGTACCCTGGTATGTACCAGAGAGGTACTTATAATTACTATGTATTTACTTATTAAATACTACATACACTTTATACTGCAGTGCTACAAAACAATACTTATTCCTATTTTATTGGTTAATATCAACAAGTAACATACGAGACACACACGCTCCCTCTTTCATACATGACTTTTCAAGATAAATGACCCAGGATTGGTCTCTCATTAGAGATTATTTCATTTCTTCTCTCCAGTGTACAACTCGCTTAAGCACACACACACACACACACACACATGCAGTTTTTTGCGTTGTTGGTTACTGTTAGAGATCTTTCAGTATGTCCCAGGCCAGATTTCAGCCCCAATAAGATGTTTATTTCAGAGGATTTTTGGCCATATTACGGACAAGCAGATTAATATTGTGATTAAGAGATTATGTCTCATGGCTGTGTACT
This sequence comes from Acestrorhynchus altus, assembly GCA_034509495.1. Lineage (NCBI taxonomy): Eukaryota > Metazoa > Chordata > Actinopteri > Characiformes > Acestrorhynchidae > Acestrorhynchus > Acestrorhynchus altus. The sequence continues at coordinate 25,363,205 of CM067521.1, read as the reverse complement.
ATCACAGAGCTTGGAGTGAGCCCTGAGGGGTGTGTGTGTGTGTGTGTGTGTGTGTGTGTGTGTGTGTGTGTGTGAGAGAAAATGAACAAGAGAGAGTGAACGAGAGAGAGTGCCAGTGCTATAGGCCAGTGTCAGATCTGCTGAAGCTGATGTTTGCCAGATAAACAAAATAGTTTGAGGTATTGCAGCACAGCGGAGGATTTGACCACTAGGAGCTTAGTGTAGTCCAGCTGCAGCCAAAGGTGCTTTTTGCAGACACACACACACACACACACACACACACACACACACACACACACACACACACACACTCAATACAGCTCAATACCACTGACTGTGTTGAAGTTGCATTTTTTTGTACAGCAGAGCTGCTGGAGTGTTTAAACCCCTCAGTGTCACTGCTGGACCAAGAACAGTCCACCAAGCAGAATTGTCCAGCCGGCAGCGTCCTCTGGGCAGCATCCAGTGAGCACTGATGAAGGACTAGAGGACGACCAACACAAACTGTGCAGAAACAGATGAGCTACTGTCTCTGACTTTACATCTACAAGGTGGAGACACTCGGTAGGAGTGTCTAATAGAGTGGACAGTGCTGAGAATGACCCACCACCTACATAATAGCTGCTCTGTGGTGGTCCTGTGGGGTCCTGATCATTGAAGATCAGGGTGAAAGGAGGAGAATAAAGTCTGCAGAGAAACAGATGAACTACAGTCTGGAATTATAGAACCACAAAGAGCTCCTGTGTGATCAGAGGATCTGATGGGATGGACAGTGAATGCTGAAACAAGGTCATAATGTTGTGGTTGAACGATGTGGACCCTTTCTAGCTATGTTCCATGTTTGTATCCATTTGTGACAGTGGATGACATACAAAGACCGACTCAAATCTAAATTAAATGTGATGTAAGTGTGCCATTAATGATGTCATGCAATTGGAGTGCATAGCATAACTGCAGATGCACCTCCAGACTGAAACAGAGGAAGAGTAACAGAGGGACAGATGGTAGAGATAGGAGGATGAAAGGAGTTGAGCAGGACACTGGAGAGATAGAGTGATAGACTGAAGCAATAGAGAGAGAGTCCTAAGGACATACAGAAACATGAGGATGCATACTGACAGAAAGAAAGGCCTGATAGCTGCTGCTCATGCTGGTGGTTTTTCGTTTGCTTTGGGGTGTGTGTGTGTGTGTGGGTGGGGGTGTTTGTGTATGCATGGCCATTCTGCCTGGTTTGGCTCCTCCTTTCTTGCACCTGCACTCTGACTCACCGGTGTTTCAGAGGGGGAATGGAGTGGTCATCCTGGGAGATGAGTCATGTACGTTGAGGAAGGAGTGGGGGAGTGAGTAAATAAGTTGCTCAGATGAGATTTTAATGTGAATAAAGCTCAGGCTGAGATTTCGTAAGGATTTGTGTGCACAGATACAGCATATTCAGCCTCTCTGGAGGCCTGTTAGAGGCTCTGCTTACAAGCATCTCTGCACACACACTCACACACTCGCATAATGCCTGCTGTACTGATACACTGGTTTTATTTCCCACCCCCTGGCTGTGTTCACAGTCACACATCTTGCGTTTGTTTTGTCTAAATGTGAACACAAAACCATCTTTTGAAATACAATTCATACTGCTTTCATTCACAACTATAAATAATACAGCGTGTGGGCAAAAGTATCGGGACGCATGCCAATGCATTCTGAGTCTCTGCTGTCCAAGGAAGGCTTTGTACTACATTTTGGAACACTGTTGTCACGATGTGATTGCTTTCACAACAAGGTCAGGTGTTAGTAAGGTCAGGATGTTGGATGATCACCACCAGTGTTGTTGTTGTTTCGGTTGGTACTGAATTGTAATCATGTTTAGAGATGCTTGAGTGTAAAGAACCTTCAGTTTATAGGTTCCTCACACTAACGATTCTAAAGAGCCCATCTGAGACGAGTCTTGGCCAAAGGAAAGCTCAGAAATGAGTAGTAAGACTTTAATCTGTTGCTTCTCTCTCTCATCCCTCAGTTGGAAGCCTTCTACTCTATCTTCACCACCGAGCAGCAGGATCATGTGAAGTCAGTGGAGTACCTACGGAACAACTTTCGCCCGCTGCAGAGCCTGGACAACAGGGAGGTCTTCAAATCCGCAGTTAAAGACGCCTGGCTGCCCTATCTGACTGACCCATATGGCACTGAGGCCTCTAAAGGTGGGACCACTCCTCAGGATTAGTGTAACTGTGTGTTCCATGTACACACTTTTCCCTGTCCCTGGTTGAAGACAGGTCCCCAAGGTTGCTTCATTTGTGCTGGAGCTGAAATTTAAAGTGATGGAAGCTTATATGTTTGACAGAACTGATTGACTGCTGTTGAACTACAATACCCAGCATGCATCATTCAAAACTACTAGAAAGCTAGTCAAGCTTAAACAATCCTCTGCCCAAGCTCGGCTACTTATGTAAACACAAATAAATCCATACCCAAGCAACCACTAGCAACACTCTAGCAACCTTTATGGCAACTACAAATGCAACCACCTATGATGCAATACCAACCACCCAGCAACAACCCAAAAACCACCTGGCATGACTATAGCAACCACCTCATAACCACTTAACAACCAATAGGCAACACCTAAACCATTTGCAATACTATAACACCCTAGCAACCATCTAGGACACCATAGCAACTACCTGGGATAACACAGATATAACATATAACATATAGCAATAATTTAACAGCATGCATAATAACCACCTGGGATACTGTAGCAACCACACAGCAACACAATAGCATTCCCCTAGCAACAACTTTGCAGACACTAATCACCATAGGAACCACCTGAAAAAAAAACACTATAGCACCCATATAACTGCTACTTTTGAAATACCCCAGCAAACACCTAAGACATCATAGCAACAACCTGGGATAACATAGCAAATACTTAGCAAACTACTTAGCAACCACTAATCATCACCGTAGCAACCAACTGAAAAACAATAGCAACCACCACCTATTGCACCTACTTTCGCAGCTATTTTCGAAACACATTGGACACCGTATCAACCACCATGCAACATTAAAGCCCCTATCGAGCAACCGCTTGATGTGAGTTTGTGTCTCCCGCCGTGGTCCCTGTCCCCCCACCTGCAACAGGACCCCACTTGTTCTCCATTATGAAGCTCAGAGATGGAGGGAGATGCTGAATTGAGGTGGTGTGTGAGGCAGCACATGCAGCAGGGTGCGTGAGGGGCACGCTGCCCTTGAAAAGCTGCAGTCCGCTGCCTTTTCGTGCAAGCGAGGGCTTCCGTCACGCAGCGAGAGACGAGAGGGGGAACGCTCGGGTTAAGATTGAGAGCATAACGACACGCCATATGCCACCTAGATACACACACACACACACACAAACACACATACTTATTTCATCTCTTATCCCTGTAGTCCTGTGTTTATACCTCAGTAGCTTACACACAGGATAGGATTTGCACGTATGTATATATACAGACCCACGTTGACACTACCTCTACTATAACATCTAACAGCTGTATGCCTTCAGCATGCTCGGCTCACTCCGCCACCATAGGAGGAACACATGCTGTGTACATCTGTATGCAAAATGGACCGAGGATCACTCTCAGGCACATACATTTTTACCTCGTGATGTAGAGCTGAATTTCTAAAGTCAAAATAAGGCCTTTATTTGCAGGTATGTTATAAAAAGAATGTTGCTCGCGTAAGTATTCAAACCCCAGTGTGCTGGGACATCAAAGCTTAATGAAAACACCCCTAACAAGGACACAATCACTTCTTAATTGCACATAATTGGTTCCTACCTGTGAAACATTCATGGAGCCGCCACGTTTCCGAGATAAAAGGACTGTTCTGTTTAAGGAGGACTCCCACTGTTCAGACTAATGTCTGTTTTCACTGTTTCTTCTCACCGTTTTCGCAAACAGTCATGGGCTGAAGCGACTGCCCTATTACGTCTGTTAATAGCTTCCATAATCTGCTGTTTTGTATGTGTATCTGCCATAACATTAAAACCACTGGCACCGCATCAAGTCGGATCTAGGAGTTGACGTGTTGACGCAGGAAAAATGTCATGATGTCTGGACTCGGTCCGAGCATCTGCAGAACATCAGGCAGGGCTCATGGTGCGTTTCTGATATGCAGTGGTCAGTACCTACCAAAAGTGCTCCAAGGAAGGACAGCTGGTGAATAAATTATGGGGTAGTGGGCACCCAAAGCTGCGTGGATGTGATCCATGAAGGTTCTACCACACAACATCTTGTTTAGGTCTTGTGTAATCCATACTTTAGAGCTGTTTTGGTGGCAGGAGGTGACCGCTGTGTCTGCGACACTGATTACATCTGGTACCTGTTAAGAGGTGGGGTCAACATATTAGTAAATAGTATGTTTTTGAAGTTGATGTGTGGGACACAGGAAGCATCTCAGCTACTTTGACAAGGTCAACACCCCCTTCAGTAGAAATCCACTCATATCACTCCTGTAATCCACCAACTACACTAGCTCCTCATCTCTGAACACATGCGTTTCAGAATCTTACTACTGACTTGGTCTTGGTCCTGCCTATGTCTTCTCTCCTGACAGGTTTTTTTAGTGTTGCTCCTCCAACTTTGTGGAATTATTATTATTATTATTATTATTATTATTATTATTATTATAACTTAACTGGTAAGCTCATGCCCTGCCACTTTAGGGACTCGAACCGACAACCCAACCTTCCAGTCACAAGGCTGGTTCTCTAACCACTAGGCCATGGCTGCCTCAAAAGGTGGACAAGAAGGTGGACTCTGTTTGAACCAATGGGCAGTTGGTTCAAGCCCCGATAGAGACAGAGTTTTACAAATACTGGAGTTTCCTGTAATATACAGACCTGACTAAAGCAGTAATGAGGGTGCAGACGCTCGCAGAGCAGAGAAACGACAATAAAGCCCTTTAAAGACACTGACAGGCCCTGTGTGTGTATGTCACAGACGCGTCCTTGTCCTTTTGTTTTCCAGCCCCTTGTAGGCGCTTCACAGTGAGATAACAATAGATCAGTCCCTCCCAGCTCCGCTGTCAGTCACTCTCAACACACCACGTTCTCTCTTTGTGTGGGTTCCTCGCTATGTTGTGATTTCCGATCCAGTCCGGCTTTGACTTCCCTCCGTCTTTCTCTGCCATTCAGTCCTGTTCACTCCATTCATTACCATGTGTGGCTTGTCTCTCATACAGCCTCTCCATATCCACCACCTCAAACACCATTCCTTACACTACCAGCACCAGTTTACCATTTTTCTTAGAAACACCATTGCAACCATCTGGGATATCTTAGCAACCATGTAGCAACTGCCAGCAACCACTAAACAACACCACCGCAACCACCTTACACCACTAGAGCACCCATACCATAGCAACCTCATAGCAAAACACCCTAGTTGTTTCACCTTAGTTACCACACAGCCCCAGTTCAGCAACAGTCTGGAACTGGGAACCACTTATGCTGCATGTCAGAGTGCCAGTGTTCCTGACGTTCCTTGTTAGCAGAGGCCGAGACATATCAGGATAATTCGGGATACACTACAAACCTTTAGGCTCCAAATCAGACTTGGAATTAATTTAGGTGTGTGGGACGAATTGTGAAATAAAAGGAGCGGGGGGCGGGAGACTGTCTTATCGTTGGTGGGTGATTGTTTCATTTTTGCAGCATGTCAAATTAATTTGGGACGCCGTGTCCTGTCGTTCAGGAAGAACGGAGGGATGGTGTGAAGGAGGGTGGGATGAAAGGGGGGTAATTTGGAAGGAGAGAATGTAATGGGGGGATGTGGAGGATGGAAATAGAGCAGTATCAGGGAGGCCTGCAGTCTTGGATCAAGCTTTCATGCTTTGTGTCAAAGCAGATTAGTTCAAACCTCATCAGCCTGAAAAAACATAGGAGGGCAGCACGGATAAGAAGTGAAGTGTGTGTGTGTGTGTGTGTGTGTGTGTGTGTGTGTGTGTGTGTGTGTGTGTGTGTTTCTTTGTGGGTGGGGGTTGCAGTGGGAGCTTGTCAAGAATCTAGGCTCTGTGCGTATGACCAACTTTGATCTCTTTGACTGTGACCATGTCTGATCTGTATAACTGGGCGTGCTCACAGATCCAGCGTCTCGTCCTCCTCCGGGACTAGAGGTGGAAAAATGCGTCCGGCAAAAAATGTGTGCTCTTCTTTTCCTTTTTTTTAATTTTTATTATTGTACACATTCCACCACTGTGTAATTAGTTCAGTCTCATTTGCAAATTCATTATACACTCGCTGAGCAATTTATTAAGAAGGCCTGTAGACCTACTCGTTCATGCAATTATACAATCAGCCAATCGTGTGGCAGCAGTGCTCTGCATACAATCATTCAGACACGGGCCAGCAGCTTCAGGTAATGTTCACATCAACCACCCAAATGAGGAGGAAAATGGTCCCAAATGTCCGCACAGAGGTCAGTGGAGAATGCAGTGACCAGGTGAAGCTCACTGAAAAGCTCTGAGAACACGTAACGTATCCAACGTTGAGGTGGATACAAGAGCAGAAGACCAGGTCAGACTGTTCCCATCTGCCCCCACTGGCCAGTTTTTTAGAAACACAATAGCAACCACCTGGGATACCATTGCACTTGCCTTGCATCATCCTCGAAACCAATAGGCCCATAACCATAGCAACCACCTTGCAATTTTTATATTCTTTATTCTTGTAGCAACTATTTTGAAACGTCATAGGAACCACCTAGAAACGCTGCCATAACAAACGAGCAAGATCAGAGCAACCACATGAAACCCCAGAGCAATTGACTTAGATACTGTTGCACAAGTGACACCTCAGCATCCACTCAGCAACACCACAGCAATCGCCTGACATACAATATCAACCACCTTGCAACAATATAACACCCATCTAGCCACCACTTAGAAACACCATAGCAACTAACAAAACTCTTGAAACATCATAGTAACCACTTAGCAACACCACAGCAACCACTTAGCAACACCATAGTAACCACAACTGGCACATCTGAAAACCTTACTCAGCTTTGTGACAGGAGCCAAACATGGATAGATACACTACATCTCCAAATGTTCACGGGCGCCCTTTATAATGAATGCATGCAGCTACCCACTGCTGACACAGATGTGCAAATGCACACACACTGCTTGTTTAGTCCCTGTAGAGAAGAATTACTGATGGATTAGGACTCTGAGGAGCGCACAAATGTGAACAAGCCCATTAAGGAGGTGTGGTGATCATCTCAAATCCTTGCCTCACTAATGGTCTAATATCTAGAACTGTTCCTGGACTGTATTTATGTATAGAATAGTCATCAAGCACTTGTGAGGTCAGAGAGTACGTCTCTCTGCAGAACCCTACTGGCTGAAGTGCAGGCTAAATATTTAGACTGTGAGTGTAACACGCCAAGCAGTTTATTAGGATGGCTAATGTACTAATACTGGTTCTTTGTTCTCAGAACAGCCTCACTTCGTGGCATGAATTGCACAAGAGGTTCCAAACCATCCTATAAGATTGTGGTCCATGTTCCCAGATTATGTCACAGGTTCTGTAGAAAGTTAAGGAGCACCTGTGAAGGCCACACTGAAGAACATTCAACTCATTGCCATGTTCCATGAAGCCAGTCTGAGAAGATGTTTGCTTTGACATGTTTCATCATCATGCTGACAATAAGCATTGGGTTAAGGGCCATGATAACTTGTGGTCCTGAAGGGATGCACATGGTCAGCAACAATACTCAAATAGTCTGTGGCATTCAAACAGTGATGGATCGGTCTAAACGAGCTCGGAGTGTGCAGAGGAAACAATCCCACCTCCACCAGCCTGGATTGTTCAACCAAGGGAGGTTGGGTCCATGGATTCATGCTGTTAGTGCCCAAAATCTGACCTTACCCTCAGAACAAGTTTTGATACTCCATTCATCTTCCAGTTTTGGTGAACCTGTGCCCAATGCAGCCTCGGCTTTCTTGTCTTCAGTTAAGTAGAACCCAACCGTGGTCAGTTGTACTCCATTAAGGTTGGACATTCATGTCAAGGTTATTCCGTTCATGTCCCCTTGGATGACTCTCTCAAAGTTTTTGCTAATTCGCTTGTGTCTCCTCCTCAACAGCTTTCATTTAGTGGCCTTGCTGGCATGTTAGTGTCTTTCTTGTGCTCTGCCATATCCTTTACTCACTCTTCTACCATCGCTGCCTTGGACCCCTGCAAGCCACCACCATTAATATCTGCTTCTTTGTCCCTCACCATGGTTAAGTGGCTGCCAGGCCGGGGATGGCCCTTTTTATTAAATGCATTTTTGTGCATCTCCTAAGAGTGCTGCTCTCACAGAATGACCTCCTCTGCTCATACTTTTGAAGGGAGAATGAGCCAGTGTATGAGACAGCGAGAGAGAGAGAGAGAGAGAGAGAGAGAGAGAGAGAGAGAGAGAGAGAGAGAGAGAGTGAGAGAGAGAGCGCAAAAGGAATTGAAATAAATCTGTGGGTCCTTGGTGGCATTCTGCACTCTTTGCTTCTTTGTATTTCTTTCTCCTTTGCTGTCGTTTCGACAGGAATGTGTGTTTTACGTGTTAGTGTGTGTTCATGCACACTCTTTGTCTGTCAGCGCACGCTCTCGTCCACTCACTTAGCTCAGTCCTGCACGAACACTGTGCCACAACTGCCAGTCTTTATCTATCACCATTAGGGCATCATTGGGCAGGAAAAGGAGCCATCCCCCTCTAGAGCTCCTCAGCCCCAGAGGACTGTAACTCTCCAGCTACTTTCTCCAACACTCACACCCACAATTCTGAGAACAAACACTCCCCTCGTTTGATCAGAGTCTGTCAGCTCTGCGGGGACACAAGGCCTTGATTTCCGAGAGGTCTTTGGAATTAGGCGAGGAGTCAGGCTTGTGTGTAAGTGGTAGGAAAGCTGTCACTAATCCTCTTAGCCTTGCTGGTACTACGATTAGCTAGTCAGCTACTAATAGCTGGTACTGGTACTGGTTGCTACTGGTCTTCTGAGATGAAGGGTTGTAATAAGGAGTCTGTCCCACTTAGATGCATGAATACAAGGCTTTAAGTAGATGCTGGAACATCTAGACAAGAGCATTAGTATGGCCAGGAACTGATGTTGGATAATTAGTTCTGGACCAGAACTGCATGGCCTATTTTGCTCTGGGACATACTGGGACATACTTCGGCTGGTACAGGACAGAGTACCCTCGTTCAGTATTACAGTTACACTTCTCAGCTGCCCAAATATGGGGGTTTTATACCCCTTGGACCAATGCTTGTATTTGGTCGTTGTGAGAATTCTGTTCAACTGGCATAGCTTTTCGATGGAGCCATAAGATTAAAAACCAGTTTGAATCCCAGGTCGTGCTGCTTGCCCTCAGGGTCCAAGGGACCAGCAATGGGGGCAGTTAAACAAGAGACAGCGGTTGACTGCACATCGCAGGAAACATGCTTGTCTTCACCCTCCTAGTCTCAGGAGCATCGTTTGTAGTGGTGGAGGGTCCTAACAGGGTTGGGTATTCTAATTGTGAAGGTCCCTCCACCTGTGGTTCCCTGGTTGTCCTTCTTTGAAACACCTTTGGTACTGACTGACCACTGCATTCCAAAAACAAACATAAGACCTGCCTGACTGACTCCTTTACAGTCGTTGAACATTTACGATCTGTCCCCGTCAAAGTCCCAGATTCTTACACTAATTTTCTGCTGCTTCAAAACATCAACTTCAAAAACAGACTGTTCGCTTGCTCTTAGCAGGTCTTATTTGAGGATGGGTGCTTCTGATTCTCTTTATTCTGTCAGTTGGGTGCGCAAGGCGACCTCTCACGCATGTGGAATTAGCAAAGAAGAGGGAATTCGTGCGAGATACAATAAGAAGCATCTCATTAAAACTTAACTAAATGAATATTGCATTACTATAGGATGTATTCGACAGTACAGGAGCGGTGAGGAAACTAAGGCCCACCGCTGGGTTTCTTAAGTTACTTCCTGATCTACTTCAGTGCATACGTTGTGACCAGTAATCTAGAATGCGTTCTCTAAATGTGTCTCTAAAGGAGTCTCTCCCCATCTTCATTCAGTAACATCCTCTACTCTGCAGGCAAGGCTTTAAAGTAGATACTGGAACACCTAGACTTGGGCTGTACACAGACACAAGAGCTTTAATATGGCCAGGTACTAATGTTGGATGATTAATTCTGGATCAGAAGTGACACTTGAGGGGTCATGAGTGGCTCAGGGTTCTAATGTGCTAGAACGATGATCTGAGGATCACAGGATCGAATCCTTGGTCATTATTATTAGACGGCACACCCATGGTATTATGTTTTATCAGGTTAGTACACTAATACTATAAGATATAGACTATATACTAATCTTAATAGTGTGGGTTTATCAGGTTAGTACACTAATACTATAAGATATAGACTATATACTAATCTTAATAGTGTGGGTTTGTTGTGGTGAAGCATTGCTACATACTACACACTGAGAAACTAGTTAGTTTTAGTCCTTAGTTTGCAGCTGGGAGGCACTGATGTTATGTTTAGCTGGAGATCAGCTTTGCTGGTGTTTGCTGGTTTGCTTGATATACAGTATGTCAGGCCTAGTGTCCGGTTTTCAGGCCTGTTCTGTACAGTTGAGGCTCCTGATGGTAGTTTTAACCACATAATTCTACATTTAGGTTTCACTCAAAGGAGTCGGAGGTGATTCGAGAGACAGCTAGGCCTGATCTAGAGGACATGCTCCGAGGTCATAGCTGTGTGTGTGTGTGTGTGTGTGTGTGTGTGTGTGTGTGTGTGTGTGTGTGTGTGTGTGTGTGTGTGTGTCAGGCCAAGAAGGCATGAAAGTCATCTCACACATTACCATTTGCATTATAGTGTATGATTATGGCTGCATATTTATTAGCTGCCTCCTCCTTGAGTGCTGCTATAATAGGAGCCTCTTTAATATCACATGTGCCAGCAGAATTAGTATAATTAGCATTGTTTGGCACGTAATGGTTCCCCTGTGGCTGTAGGTGTGTGTGTGTGTGGTGTGTGGGTCTGTGCATTGGGTGAGATAGGGTGGGTGGGTGGGTGGGTGTGTGCGTGTGTGTGTGTGTGTAGGCTATGGAGCTGTGGAGTTGAGCAAAAGCTGGCAGGCTTGGGGATACGTTCTACTGGCCAGGGGAAAAGAGGCGTGGAAGGAGACGCAAAAGGAAAAGGCATGACGCAATCCACAACATAGGGGAGGGAGAGAGAGAGAGAGAGAGAGAGAGAGAGAGAGAGAGTGTAGTAGTAGAGAGGTACGCACTAGTCAGACAGAGCCATCTAGTGACTGCTAAGGGTAAGGCGTCCTACTGTTTTTCCATCCTACTTATATATAATAGGATATACACTGTATGAACAAAAGTATTGGGACACCTGCTTAGTCATTGTTTCCTCCAAAACATAATTTATCTTGCTTTCCTTGCAGTAATTGCCTGTTCAGGGAAGTGTTTCTACAAGATTTGGAGCATTGTTGTGAGGATTTGATTGCATTCAGCGACAAGAGTATTATCAAGGTCAGGATGTTGGGTGATCACCTTGCCACATCTTCCAGTGAGCACAGTCCCACCACTACACCGCACCGAAATGCTGACACTTAACATTCCTCAATCCACACTGTCACAGCATAGGACCAACAGTTCTATGTTCTGGACAGCTTGGGCCTGATGGCATGGTGCATTATCCTGCGGGAATATTCCATGCTTTTGGGAACATAAAGTCCATGAAGGGCCTCCGTGTCAGTGATATGTTTAGGCAGATCTGTGGACTCATTCCATGCCATAAGAATATGGTCCACACCAGAATGGAACCACCATTAGGCTGCACAGTGCCTTGTTTCGTGGAACCCTGTGGCACACGTGAACCCTACCATTAGTTCGAAACAATTGGTACCATGACCACATGTTGCCTGTCGTCTAGGGCCAGGGTTCACCAACCCAAACCACCACTCCAACCCAAATATAACACCTCATTCATCCAATCAGAACTTCTAACGGCAGTAATCAGCTGGATCAGATGGGGTGGATTAGGGATGAATTTAAGTCTGCAAGAAGGTAGATCTCCAGGAGCAGGGTTGATGACCTCTTCTAAATGGTCTTGTAATGATGTGAGCTTACACATTACCTTCACATAAGTCTCACACACACACATACCTGTCCTCACGTGTGTTGTCCACAGCTAACCAGGCCCAAAAGAGTAAAGAGCCTGAGCTCTGAGCTTTTACTGTCCTGGGTCAATCCATCTCTGTTATAAGGAGAGGGGAGACTGGACTTGAAGGAGGTCTAACAGTGAATGTCTGAATACTCACAGTGTTTGTTTAAAAATGACTTGATGAATCGGTGTAGTAACGTGTACTCATCTGATGATATGTATTGTATTTAACTGTGTGTCAACAATTATCTTATATTGTTGAAAGTACATCACCTGTGCTGATATTGGTAGAACCCAGAGGGAGGGGCTACTAGTATATATACCTGCTCTGAGGTGGAGTAAGGGAGAGTCAGTGGAGACTTTGCCAAAGTGTGTTTGTACTGGAACAGACCTTTTTGTGACTCACTGGTCACTGGTCACTGGTCATTACCACTGAAGTAGTGGGAACGTTTAGTATTGCTATTATTTTATTTTATTTATCTTTATTAGCGCGGTGATATTTTTGTAAATAATTGTTTGTTTAATAAACCTACCTGGAGATTTTCCCTCTGTCTGTTCCATTTGTGGGTGCCTCTGACTACTCGCCCTACACTACCCAGGAAGTACACTTTGACCCCCCGGTCTAAGTACCCTACTTCCTCACAGGTCAATTTAGTGACCTCACAAGCTCAGGTGAGGGACTCTGATGGATCTTCTGCTCTCATATCCCATTGAAGCTAATGAACACTGCACTGACCTTTGGGAGTCGCCTGTCTGTTCAGACAGTAATTGTAGCTGGACGCTGCTGTTCATGATCCTTAAGCTACTGCAGCTACTACGCTGTCCACTGTGGGGGGTAATGCCTCCTATACCTTATTCCTGGTATGCACATGACACTGTGTGTCCATTGCTTTGTAGTTTCTCTGCTTTTCCTACACTCTCAGGCTGTTTCTATTCTGAAAATGTATAAAAACATGAACCACACACACACACACACACACACACACACACTCTCTCTCTCTCTCGCTTACACACAAGGGCAGTATAATAGTCCTGCAGGCAGGTATCTATGAGCTTGTGGATTATTTTATTGTGATGGTGCTGTGGGGAACCATGACTCAGGCTCATCCACTATTACAGTGCTCTTCTCTCTTTTTCTCTTTATGAACGTAACCTCTCTCTCTCTCCCTCTCTCCCTCTTTCTGTTTTTTGTCATTGAGAGCAATAAATAGATTTTTGGATTATGATTTTCATAATCAAAGCTGCCATTATTATACACCTCTCTCTCTCTCTCTCTCTCTCTCTCTCTCTCTCTCTCTCTCTCTCTCTCTGTAGCTTGCAGCACTGCTCCCATAAACATGAAAGTGCTCCCTCTGAATAAAACGGCACTGGTGGTCAGGTGGTCACGCCCAGAAACCATCTACGACCCCCCCATTGTCAGCTACCTCATCAGCTACAGCTGGACCAGAAACGATGAGCCCTACGAGGAGACGTATGTCAAAGGCAGTGACCAGAAACTGGTAAGCCACTCTGTTTTATTTACACCAATCAACCATAACATTATGACCACATCCTCATTTCTCCTCTCACTGTCCATCCTATCAGCTCCTCTGTCCACTCTATTAGACACTCCTACCGAGTGTCTCCACCTTGTAGATGTAAAGTCAGAGACAGAAGCTCATCTGTTTCTGCACAGTTTGTGTTGGTCGTCCTCTAGTCCTTCATCAGTGCTCACAGGACGCTGTTGGCTGGACGTTTCTGGTTGGTGGACTGTTCTCAGTTTTTCAGATTTTCCCCAATTCAGTTGAATTCAGTCCGATTCTACATTAATTATACACTCTGATTAATCTGTTTACATGCTCACTGCAAGTAATCCGATCCAGTATGACCACCATGTACCTCCACTATGAACAAGCTGGACCAAGCTGATTGGTCAACATGCCCAGCTGGTTGACCTGCATCACCAAATTTGACCACAATCAAAGGCGGCATGCCTCAAGCTTCTCAAGAGCTGAGCAGTTCAGTGAGCTTCATAGGGTTTGGTCTAGATGACCAGCTTTTCAACCACCTTCACCATTAAAGCATGTAAACCAGCTTAAACCATCCAGAACCAGCTACCAGGAAAAGCTGGTCTTCAGCTGGGTTTCTCAGCAGGGGATCAACTACCTTCAGTTCCCCAAAAACACCTTCCTTAAAGCAAGGACTCGATCTCCCACGAATTCATCCATAATCTCATAAAACGGAAATGTGGACGGATCAGAACCGCTTTTCTGGATCTGGACTTTAGAAACGTCCATCGGTTCTTAATTCGCTCTACAGTCGGAGTGAAAACCTGCTCTCCTTCATTCACTCAGATACTCTGAGCAGCTCGTTCAGCAATTTTTAGATCTTTAAAAAATTCCCAAACTCTTTACAGAACAGATGCAGAGAACGGACTTGAACGTTCCGATTGGGAATGTAATCAGATACAGGAGTTTACATGGATATTATTCTCCTCTTTAACAGATCATTTAAAGGATGACCCGCCTCGTTCAATCAGACAGAAATCATAATCGGAATGTCTTCAATCAGACACCCTTTGTGTGAAGTGTTTACGTGGACGTGTTTTTATTCCGACTGAGCAATTAGTCGGATTATTAACGGATTATTAAGGTGCGTGTAAACGTAGCCACTGGGGGTTTAAACACTCCAGCAGCACTTCTGTGTCTAACCACCACCACCATGTCAGTGTGTGTGTGACAAAAGCAGAACTTCAGACACTAAATGCTTCTCGGTTGATTAAGTACATTAGGGATGAGCGGGAAATTACGTAAATGTAATGTTTTGCCTAACGATTCCGTTAAAGCGTGCTTAGTCTCTGCCGCTGTTCCTCCGAAATCTGTCCCACTGACAACAAGCCACCTCCAGCCCATTAGCGTCGCATTCACTGCCGCTGAAGCATAAATTACAATAATGCAGGTCTTATAGACATGGCGAGTGTTCCGAGCTCTAATTCCGTATTCATCCCGTTGCCCTCTGTCGCTGTTATCTTTGAAGTAACACATTAGGTGCATTCATAATGACCTGCTCCCAGCTGGGGCCCGCCGGCTACAGAGCACACCTGTAGTTATTTAGAGTTATTTAGACGCTTCTGTACTCATTCAGTAATGCCGCTGCTCTCCTCCATCCAGCTAAACAGTGCAGATCCGTCTCTCTTGCAGCGGTGCAGCGGTGCTCCTACGCTCCGCATTCCTGGACATTAGCCGGGGCAGGTCCCGGCAGGTGTGTCTGACCTTGATGTCTCATGTTTGGAAATACTGATATGAAGCTTGTCCAGCCCTCCAAGCGCTTCAGTAGCTAGATTGGGCCTTAATGTCCCTCTCTCGTCCATCTTTCTCTGCAAACGTTTAATTCAGCACAGATGCAGGAATTAATGAACGGAAGAGCGTCTCTCTCTCGCTCTCTCACTCTCTCTCACTCTCTCGGGAGGTAAAGAGTGGAGTTTTCTTTCTTTTCCTTCCTTAAGCTGCTCTCCACATGATCAATAATGGAATCACAAGCACCACAGAGCCTCAGTGGAGGCCTTTCTTACCCTCTCTTTATCTCCCTCTCTCTCTCTCTCTCTCTCTCTCTCTCTCTTTTCTTTTTAACACAATTAAATTCTTAAGTGTTTTATTGGCTTGATTGTCAAACTACAAAGTTAGCAAAGCATATAAACTGTGCTAAGAAGGAGCTGATGGAATGGAATGACACTGTAATGATGATCTACGTAAGTGAGTACAGTGTTACATACAAGGTGAGATACGGTTGGTCATGGAGGTACAGGTTCCGTATGGTATCCTGCAGCACATTTACACACAGATGTTACAGCTGGGCCTGTAGATCCTGCTCACTGATAGGCTGCTGAAGCTGGCATCCCAGTCAGTCCCATAAATGCTTGGTTGGCAATAAAGCTTTCGACCACGCAGGCCGAGGAAGTGTCTGGTGGAGACACACCGAAACCCTTGCTGTGTGTGGATGCATTATCTTTAGGATGTCCAGCACATATCTCAGAGCCCTTCTATCACTACTGGAGTGACCGGCGCTCCACAGATTGAAGCACGAGTCCTCCACACTCAAACCTGAACATCTTCAGATCCCACCAGAGCCTGGATTCATTATTAAAGATTAAAGAAGTGCTACAAGTGCTGCCCTTGATTGAGGTCTTTCCACAGATATTGATGTTTAGGTCAGAGGACTGTGAGGGCCATGGCCAAACCTCTTAAGATCACACCTCCTCCAGTAGTCCAGTGTGGATTTTGCATTGCTTTTACAGAGAGTGTGATGTTTGCTTTGAGATTTTCTGGTATTCGGTTAAGTCCATTCTTGCTGTGCCACTGGCTGCAACACAAACCAAAAAGCATGATAGATATACCACCATACTTAACAGTTGGAAAGGTGTTCTTTTCACGAAATTCCCTTTTTCTCTAAAATATATCTTTCTAGAGCATCACCACAGATCTGATTGTTTCCTACAGTTCTGATTGGTTGTTGTGCCAAATAAGGCAATAAAGTAAAATATAATTTTGATTTGTCAATATAAAATTATTTCCTCTTTCAAATCAAAAAAGATGGATGGACCAACCCACTTCCCCTCTCCCTTTTCTTTCTACCTCTTTATCTCTCTCTTTATCTCTCTCTCTCTCTCAATCTCTCTCTCTCTCTCTCTCTCTCTCTCTCTCTCTCTCTCTCTCTCTCCCTTTCTTGTCAGCGCTTCATTTCCATTTTTATTCTCAATTTCCTCCCAGGACGCTGCAGATATCTGGGTCACATTAGGGACTGCTGTGGTTTTTATGGAAGGAAAAAAAAATCTTCTCCCAAATCAATGGAGAATCCACTCCAGACCTGCTGTCTTTTCCAGCACCCACCCGCAGCAGCCCACGAGCTGGAGAAGAATAGAAAAACCTCCTTAAACAGAATCAAACTGAGCGGCACTGGCATAAAAATCGGAGCAGAAGGGGAGTAGGGGGGATTACAAGCATCATGTGCTGATGAAGAGGTGTGATATTAAATGGTGCGGAACCTCGACAAAGCCAAATTTTCAAAGCTGCGCCCACACAGAGCCAGAGAACCCAACGGTCAGGTTCCGACACAGAGCTGCTCTAGACTCGAGGATACGAGCTGTGGCACTGACACACCACGGACACCGTGGTGCCTTATGTCCTCATACCAGCACCACACACACTACCATGATACCATATCAACCTCTAAGAAAGGTTTCCAGTAAAGTGGCCAACAAGGAGTTAGGTGTTTCTAATAAAGTGGCCGGTAAACAGATCTATAAGGTAGGAGTTTGTACTAAAGTGGACACTGAGTGGACATCTGTGATCTTTCATATATGAAACTCCAGACTGGCAGTGCGAGCGGACGAACTCTCCACCACCGAGCTGTTTTTAGTAAAGCGGTATCCATGACTTCTCCTCCTGTCTTCATTCCCAAAATGAAGCGTTTCGTTTTGGTAAATAATTCATGTGACACGGGCCAAGTTCACATAAACTCTGCGCACGTAATGCAAATAAGCATTCCCTGCCCATGTTTGCTGAAAATGTGAGTTAATTGCCCCGAAATGGCGAACGAACGCCCAGCTCAGTGTGAGGTCTCCTTCGCTGTCTCTCACAGTACTCGGTCTCTCAGTTCAGTTCTGTATTTACTCCAGTGCATCGTCTTCCTCGCGGTGTTGCATAAACACTCATAGAGTGGTGATAAATATATAACTTCAATATGAGGAACGCAGTTTAAACAGTATGACTGTGAATCAAAGGAGAATTCAAACCTTAATCACCCGCGTGCTGCTGTATCGTACAGACGCCGTGAGGTGACGGGTGCTTGTTTCTAATATTTGTAGGCCACAAAACGATCTAATAAAACCCCAAATTAATTTTCTTATTTCCACATAAAGCCCCGTGATAAAGTATAAAGGCCAAAAAATAAAATATTGATTCCAGCAGAAAAAATATGGGGACCATATTATAATATACTGAGGACATTAAGTTTATAGAGGCCGAGAAATTATGTTTTGAAGCCTCAAGATAAAATATTGAGTCCACAGCACAATATATTGACGACACATTGTAATATAAAATATTTCAGCCACAAGAAAAATATTGAGTCCACAACATAATATAGTGAGGACAGTAGAAAAATAAGATGATATATTAAATCCACAGATAAAAATATATCATATTGAGGTCACATGATAATGTATCGAGGCCACAAATTAAGATTATAGAGGCTAAAAATTAATATAAAACATATTTTGCTTTTAAAAGTTGCTTCCACAAAACTATATAGTGAGGATACATTATGATATGTTGGAGACACAAGCTGATATATTAAGTCTATAACAATAGTCATTGTTTACTTTTCTAAAGGTGGTGATTCTGTAAATATGAATATTCATCACATCGTGGGTTCTGTTTTACCGTATTTTCATTCTTGGCCGTACGGGCCTCCACCTGCCTCAGCCACAGCTTGAAAGTGCTGGTTGGCTACAAGTGTTATGGAAGAAGCATATGTCCACTTTCATCCAGCAGAGCAGCTTGTGGGCAGGAATTGGCCGTGATTAGGAGTGAGAGAAAAGTGAGTTAAACACTCCTCAGTCTGGTGGCAGGTGAGCGACGTGTGTGTGTGTGTGAGGATGAGAAGTGCAGAGAGTGTGTTCTTCATTCAGACTGGCTGTGAAGCTGCTGCTCGCTGAACCTGAAATATACATCAGTGTGTTATTCACAGGGGTTTAGGACTGTATGCGTGTGTGTGTGCGTGTGTGTGTGTGTGTGTGTGTGTGTGTGTGTGTGTGTGTGCACGCTCATGCACACCCAAGCCCAATCCTTTCTTTGTGTCACAAATCAAACACACGCTGTGCCTGTCTGAAGATAACACACTCTCACATCACACACTCCTCTTACAGGTGTTCCTCTGCTTTGCCTCAGAGCCCCGGGAGAGCCCACCAGTGCACTTACTGCAAGTGTGTGTGTATGTGTGTGTGTGTGTGTGTGTGTGTGTGTGTGTGTGTGTGTGTGTGTGTGTGTGTGTGTTTGTGTGTGTATTACAGGAGGCTGTTATCAAGCCAGTTTCACCAGACGTGTTGTATCTGTTCCGAGTCCAGGCTGTGTGTGTGAACGACAAACGCAGTGACTTCAGCCAGACTATGCTGTTCAGAGGTAAAACTCACACACACACACACACACACACACACACACACACACACACACACACACACACACACACACACCTGTTCTTATGTTCTGCATTTGTTATGGTTGTGCATCTTCTTTGTCCTTTCAGCAAACACCACCAGAATATTTGAGGGGACAAGGATAGTGAAGACAGGAATGGTAGGTCCATGTCTGTCCAGGAGGGGGCAGCACTGTACCCCTCATACAGCTCATACACTACATGAGACCCTTTGAGTTCAGTACACATATTTTAAATCTCTCACTCTCTCACTCTCTCACTCTCTTTTTCTCCCCAGCCCACTGTCTCTCCAGCCTCCTCCGCTGATATGGCTCCAATCAGCTCTGGCTCGTCCACCTGGACCTCCTCTGGCCTGCCCTTCTCCTTCGTCTCTATGGCAACGGGCATTGGCCCCTCCTCCAGTGGCAGTCAGGCCACTGTGGCATCCGTAGTGACCAGCACACTGCTTGCCGGTCTGGGCTTCAGTGGCGGAGTCATCTCCTCCTTCCCCAGTTCTGTGTGGCCCACCACCAGACCCCCACCGTCCACCCCCAGCACTGCAGCGTCCAGCCGCCCAGCGCCGGCCAATCCTGTGACATCTGACCCTGAACCCACCACAGAGCCCACTAACGCCAAGGCTGAGAAAGAAGGCTCAGATGATGGAGCAGAGAAGAGTGGCAAAGGGGAAGAAGAGGAGGGCGAGCGCGACGGTGAAGAAGAGGAGGATGAAGATGAGGAGAAGGTAGTCAAATTTAGAACGTAATAGTGAAAACACTGAAACAACACTGTGAAACAACAGTAATCCAATATAAATACAGAGCACTGACTACAAACAACAGACTGACAATAAAAGACTAAAAGTAATCATTAAGAAGGATTGATAAAAGAGTGAAAACTGAAAAACCAGCTCACAGTACAGCAAAAAAATGATTTTAAAAACCATGAAAACTGACTGACACTAAAATTAGATTTTCAGAACAATGAGGCTCGAAGGTTAAAAGTAAGTCCTTGTTTGGTTTTCATTTCCATTAATATTGTGCACCTCAGGAGAAGGTGAAGAACGCTCCAGATGACGTAGAGACGCAGGGCAACTCGTCAGTGGCTGCAGAACCTCCCTCGGCAGCACCCGATTCCACCGCGAAGGAGAAAGGACGGAGAGTGAAGACAGAGAACAGCACTTCATCTCGTGGTCCGGACGAGCAGGTGGAGATGTACACGGAGGGAACTAGAACAGAGGAGACCACGGTGGCCCCAAGCACGCAGCCAGGGAACACCGGGAACGAGAGCGTGGTGATTCTGCAGCCCCCAGAGAGCCCCCCACAGGGTGGCAAAGCAGGGGCAGGAGACAGGAGCCAGTGGCCTTTCTCCATCCATACAGGTGAGTGAAGGGCCGTCTGCACGCAGAGTGACAGACCCGAAGAGAGAGGACAGCTTCGGCTTTAATGACCATAACAAAAATAAAGCTGATATAACAGATCTTGTGGTCAAACACAGGAACTATCAAAGTTTATCGATGAAGCACTTTTTACAGTAAAGGCGTCACAAAGCAGAAAATCCGGGTTCCAGCCTCTTATGAGCAGCCAGCAGCGGCAGGGACAGTATATACTGGGACTGGGAGAGGAACCAAGGCTCTAAAGGGGAACCCATCCTCCACTGGTCACACCGGAGAGCACAGACATACAGCTGTGATTGGGTGAGAGTGAGATCAGTGATTGGGTGAGTGAGCAGGCTGTGATTGGGTGAGAGTGAGATCAGTGATTGGGTGGTAGAGAGCAGGCTGTACGATTGGGTGAGAGATCAGTGATTGGGTGAGTGAGGCAGGCTGTAGGTGGGTGAGGTAGAATCAATGTGATTGGGTGAGAGTGAGAGCAGGCTGTGATTGGGTGAAGTGAGATCAATGATTGGGTGGTAGAGAGCAGGCTGTGATTGGGTGGAGTGAGATCAGTGATTGGTGGTGAGAGCAGGCTGTGATTGGGTGAGAGTGAGAGCAGTGATTGGGTGAGAGTGAGAGCAGGCTGTGATTGGGTGAGGGTGAGATCAGTGATTGGGTGAAGTGGGAAGCAGAGGCTGTGATTGGGTGAGAGTGAGATCAGTGATTGGGTGAGAGTGAGAGCAGGCTGTGATTGGGTGAGAGTGAGATCAGTGATTGGGTGAGAGTGAGAGCAGGCTGTGATTGGGTGAGAGTGAGATCAGTGATTGGGTGAGAGTGAGAGCAGGCTGTGATTGGGTGAGAGTGAGATCAGTGATTGGGTGAAGAGTGAGAGCAGGCTGTGATTGGGTGAGGTGAGATCAGTGATTGGGTGAGTGAGAGCAGGCTGTGATTGGGTGAAGTGAGATCAGTGATTGGGTGAGGTGAGGAGCAGGCTGTGAATGGGTGAGAGTGAGATCAGTGATTGGGTGAGAGTGAGAGCAGGCTGTGATTGGGTGAGTGAGGTTTTAGTGAGTGAGGATACCAGTTCGGTGTTCATATGGAAGTTCATGCTGGTTATACAGTAAATGCGGCTGGCAGAGACCTTTAATGTGGAGGTAGGCCAATACAATGAGGATTAAGGTTTAGGTTTTGGAGTTTTGGGTTTAGGGTCAGGGTTTAGGATTAGGGTTGGGTTTGGGTTTAGGGTCAGGTTTGGGATTAGGGTTGGGGTTTGGGATTAGGGTTGGGGTTTTGAGTTTGGGTTTAGGGTCAGGGTTTGGGATTAGGGTTGAGTTTGGGTTTAGGGTCAGGGTTTGGGATTAGGAGTTAGGGTTGGAGTTTAGGTTTGCCCAGGTCAGTTTAGAGAGTTTGGGATTTGGGTTTAGGATTAGGGTTTGGAGTTTAGGGTCAGGAGTTTGAAGTTTGGGATTTGGGTTTGAGGATTAGGGTTTTGGGTTTAGGGTCCAGGTTGGGATTAGGATTGGGTTAGGGTTTGGAGTTTGGGTTTTAGGGTCAGGGTTTAGGATTAGGGTTTGGTTGGAGATTTGGGTTTAGGTCAGGGGTTTTGGGTTTAGGATTAGGTTGGGGTTTGGAGTTGAGTTTAGGGTCAGGGTTGGGATTAGGAGTTTGGGTTTGGGTTTGGGTTTAGGGTCCAGGGTTGGGTTTAGGATTAGGTTTGAGTTTGGGTTTAGGGTCAGGGTTTGGATTAAGGTTAAGGGGTTTTGGAGTTTGGGTTTAGGGTCAGGGTTTTAGGATTAGGTTTGGGTTTGGAGTTTGGGTTTAGGGTCAGGGTTTGGGTTTAGGATTGAGGGTTGGGAGTTTTGGAGTTTGGGTTTAGGGTCAGGGTTTAGGGTTAGGGTTTGGGTTTGGGTTTGGGTTAGGGTTAGGGTTTAGAGTTTAGGGTTAGGGTTAGGGTTAGGGTTAGGGTTAGGGTTAGGATTAGGAGTTAGGAGTTTGAGTTTAGGTTTGGAGTTTGGGTTTAGGTTTAGGGTTTAGGTTTGGAGTTTGGGTTTAGGTTTAGGGTTTGCTTTTAGGGTTTGAGAGCGAAGAACAAGAACAAAATGTGGTCGTTGACTCCCGTCCATAGAAAAACAGTTGTTCAGCCCCGTCAGAAACCTGTTGAACTTTGACCCTGTGTGGCTCTGACCGTTTCGTGTTTAATAGGCATGGGCAGTGTGAAGTTTTAGTCCCCTAACAACCCTCTTTCTTCTGGATTTGATAATGTCTCTCCTCTCCAACTACGTTTGTAAACCATCTCCAGTACTGATGATGAGCGGGTCAATTGCGACGCTGTTCCCCGCGATTCGGTACGATGAAAAGCCTGCCGCCGGAACGCTGAGCTGGACATAATCCAGTGTCCGTTTGCTGATGGTGGACCAAGCTTTTTCAAGAATTGGATCAGATTGCTGTTTGTCCACTCTGAAAGGGCATTGCACGGTCAACACCTTGACCAGGTTTAACTGAGACCGCAGGATTTCAGGGACCCACACTCTTCTCACCAGGACCTTAAACTACAACAGCGTTCCCGGTGTATTCTCGTGTTCAGAGTGAGCGTTACTTCACGTCCGAGCTGAGGCGTCCCCCAGATTCCTCCCCGGTGATTGTTAGTGATCTTTAAATGCAGAGAGACAAGAATTACAAAAAGCTGTGAGAAAAAAAGACGAATAAACTGGATTTGGTAGAAAATGATTGATCTGCTGGACCGCACAATTAGACCACTTAACTTTAACATTGCGTTTTTTTTAGTCTTGTTTTAATTTAACTCGTTTCTCATTTTATTAACTTGTGAGGTTTATGATGTTGGTTACATAGTTGGTCGCAGTGTTGGTTGTGTTGTTGGTTACAGTGTTTGTGTACATTGTTTAAGGTGTTGGTTACAGTGTTGGTTATGGTGTTATTCATGATGGTGTTTACATGGTGGTGTTGATATTTATGGTGTTGCCAGGCTGTCACCAAACCCTGTCAGTACAGGTCTTGCGGTTGACAGATGTTCCGCACGTTCTCCAAACAGATCGTTGGAACTTTGGGATTACAGATTTCCACGATGGACGACTGTTTATCATCCCTTTCTCCCTCCGCCTCTCATTTTCCACTCCTCCGTTCTTCCTGTTCTCTCTATCCCTGCTCAGCCGTCTACTCCTCACCCAGCCGTGTCTCCTTTTACTTAAGCATCCTTCACTCTCGCCCTGTTCACCCTCTCCCTACTATCCCTCTTTATCCTCCATCCCTTCTTCTTCTCTGCCCTCCTCATCCCTCATAGTCCCTCAGCTTGTTCAGAGGGAAGGCAGAAGCAGCCTACTTTTTCCTAGTCCAGAGAGGATGAGAGGAGCAGAGTCTCAGCTGCCAGGAGCATGCTTTCTCCATTTTTAGCTCTCTGTGGCAGTGTGTGTGTGTGTGTGTGTGTTGCACACGTGCCCCACTCCAGTATGCAGGGCTACTGGCTACTGTTTTGACCAGTGAGGCAGAGAGCAGATGGTGACGGTATCGTTGTTTGCCGTAGTGTGGTGGCTGAACACAGCATGTTTCTGGATGCAGCTTCTGTGGGCATCAGGAAGCTCTGCTGAATCACTGAACTGAGACTGACTCTTGCAGCCTGTGGACCTCTGGTGCGATCGGTGTGTTGTTAATGAGGATTGGTGATTGTATCACTGGCTTTTGAGTCCCCCATCGTCTGGTTATCTGCACCTCCGCCCTTTGTCTCAGCAGGGGGTTCTGTCTTCGTTGTCCTTTGTTTCATGTCGTTGTTCTCCTTCTTATTTCTGATCTCTGCTCTGTGATCAGTTCTAAAAAGTGCTATATCAATACATGTGCATTGATTGCATGTGATTGGCTGACACAAACACGGAATAATAGTATGTGATTGGCTTCTGTTAATAAGAAACAGCCAGTGATTGGCTGGTGCTAATAGGGAATAATAGCTTTCTATAGCAGGGATTCCCAATCAGCATGAGGGGTATGACACTCTGTGGGTGGGTGTGATGATCCGCTCTCTCCCTCCATCATCATCATCATCATCATCATCATCATCATCATCATCATCATCATCATCGATAACAATGGAATTACGACTCCAGGCTGATTACAAACTTTAATCCATAATTTTGGATGTTTGGTTTTTAGTTTTGATCTATAACGGCCGTGTAATACAATAACAGTGTAATGTGTGTGTGTGTGTGTGTGTGTGTGTGTGTGTG
The DNA here is from genome assembly GCA_034509495.1 of Acestrorhynchus altus. NCBI lineage: Eukaryota > Metazoa > Chordata > Actinopteri > Characiformes > Acestrorhynchidae > Acestrorhynchus > Acestrorhynchus altus. The sequence goes on along the minus strand of CM067521.1, from coordinate 25,338,250 downwards.
TGTGTGTGTGTGTGTGTGTGTGTGTGTGTGTGTGCGTGCGTGCGTGCGAGTGTGCATGTGTGTGTGCGTGCGTGTGTGCATAAGGGAACATGTGGTGGTCAGTGTTGCATGGTTAAACAGGGCCACAGAACACACACACACACACACACACACACACACACACACACACACACACACACACACACACACACACACACACACACACACACACACACACACACACACACACACACACACACCAGCTGAAATGAACTCCATGACTGTGTGCAGAATTGAGCCGTATTGAGATGATTTGCTCTGTTAAGTTTGCAATAAAGGCAATTTTGCTCACTTTGTCTACCATCATGAAAAATCCATCTAAGGTTTCTTATGGTAGCTGGTTTCAGATCTTCCAAGCTGGTGTTTGATGGTCAAGGTGTTAAAAAGCTGGTCAACCAGGTCGAACATCCAGTGCTTGTGAACCAGCTGGTTAAAGTGGTGGACCAACATGCAGTCTGCTTTCATTCAAGATGGTTTAGCTGCTTTATCAGTATGTCCAAGCTGGTTGACCAATCTGGTGGACCAGCGTCAGGTCAGGAGATAAGCCGGTCTCCTAGTTTAACCACCATAAACTGGTCAGGGTACAGCCTCAGTGCTTCTAATATTAAAATTAGTTTATTCAATTAAATACAGTTATTTATATATTAATATTAATATTATATTATATTATATTATATATGGGGAGAGACATGTACTTGTCTTCGCCCACCTTCAGTTTTCAGAGTATAGGACACTGTCCTTTTGTCCCGATATATATGTTTATAAACCCAAACAAATTAATAAATGGATTGATAATGAACGCTGTTTGTCATTCTTCAGCTTCTTTGTGTTTGTGTGTGTTCCAGAGCGGACCATAGTCTCCAGTATGCGTCCGGTTCCTGGCGCAGGCCGGATGGAGTGGATCATTCCTCTGGTGGTGGTGTCGGCTCTCACCTTCCTCTGCCTCATCCTGCTGCTGGCTGTCCTCGTCTACTGGAGGTGAGAGGGAAAGAGTGAACGATGGAGAGTTTTATTCCTTCCAGGCACGGATTACGTTACACACTCTCTGATTCACTGGCTGAATCAGTGCTCACTCAAAGGCTCAGTGAACGATTCACTGATTTTCCTGATCTGCTGGAGCTGCTGTTGTGAAGTTATTAAAGCTATGAGTACAACGTAACTCTAACAGGGTATTTACACCTGGCCTTAATATGCACTTCATATCTAGGTCAAATCTGGATCAGATTCCAGATTCCAAATGCGTCTCCACTCAACATGGACATAATTTTCATTTCATTTCTCAACAAGGTGGTCCAAGCGTCACGGTGGGACCACCAGTAGTGTGAGATTTGGACAGCTCCAGGGATCTGGAGTTGTGGTTTTGAGCCCCATTCGGGTGTGAGGAGTTACGTGTGTCCTCACAGGTATTCCGGGATCCTCCCGCCTCCCAAAAATGCATACAATAGGAGAATTGGCCATGCTAAATTGCCCCGAGGTGTGTGTGAATGGTACCCTGTAATAGACTGGCACCCTGTCCAGGGGCTATCCCTGCCTTATGTCCAGTGATTCCAGGTAGACTCTGGAGACATTGTGACCCTATTCAGGACATTTGTTTTTTGAGGAATAGTGGGAACCACACAGGAACGCACCCTGTAATGCTGCCGCCTGTGACCAATCATCTGCGTGACCTCTTTGGAATGCAGTCCAGTGATCTGATCGGAATGTGATCTTGTGCTTGTTCACACCTGAGGTGGTTAATCACGAAAAGTAAAGATCCAGATGTGAAAGCTGTCCCCAGGCAGTCGGAGCAAGATCCTGGAGCGGCTCTTAGACCCCGAATTCCCAAATCCGAACCTGATCAGGTCACCACACACACACACACACACACAAACATGTTTGTTTGTGTGTGTCTGTGAACATTACATGTAGTATTATTGGGTTCTGTAGTTTTCCTGATGTCCGGTAAAGCTGCTCTGTCCCAGAAACAGCTGTCTTTCAGAACAGAGCAGGAATCTCGCTGGATACGGTGCTTCTGTGAATCACGGAATCGTTTGGTTCTCCGTGTCATTTCACTTTTGTAACACTATTGGTCTTTAGGTTAAGCTCTGCTGAAGCAGAGCCAACAGTCCCGGAAGTGTGTGTGCTTGTATGCACAGGTTTAAGTGCTTGTAATTCATCACCTGGAGGTTGTTGGCATCTTCATGGAACCTGAGGGCCAGACTGAGAGCAGGCTGTGCATGTGTGTAAGTGTGTATATGTGTCTGTATTAAGTGTGTGATGACCTGCTTGTGACGGTAAGCAAGATGAAGAGGGGCAGAGGCCTCCCCGTGAGGCATTGCCATGGTGAAGGTAGTGTCATGGAAACGGTTTCCAAGGTCTTGTTGTCATGTCCTCACCTCAGGCTGGGTGAGAAGTAGATTTACAGAGGGAGATGGATGGCAGGAGTAAGAGCTTCAGAAAGAGAAGACATTATTTTCACAAGTCCGGTACCTCTCGCCATCTGTCTTTCTTTTCTCTTCATCTTGTGAACATTTTTCGCTTTCCTCCTCTTGTTGTAGGACCATCTTTCCCTTATAATTTGGTTCTGCTTTCTCTGAGCATCTTCAGAAGGCAAGAATTAACTGTCCTTTCTTCTGTGTCAGGGACAGTTTGTGGGACTGTTAATAAGGCACTTCTTTAGAAATCAGATTTGCATACAATGCCTTAATTCTGTGACTCAGACGTCACCAGATGTTGTGTCTTCTCCGGTGATGCTTTGTCTGGATTGAACATCAGCTCTTATCAGCTCCTGCTTGTTTTCAGGGCCTTGTTTTATTCAGCAACTAAAATGCATGTTCAGTAGACAGAATTCCAGCTTTAATGTTGGACTCAAGTATAGACAGAATTCCGGCTTAACGTCTAAAGATTGCTTCGTCGATTTTGGATTCAACTACAGACAGAATTCCGGCTTAACGTCTAAAGATTGCTCCTTCGATTTTGGATTCAACTACAGACAGAATTCCGGCTTAACGTCTCAAGATTGCTTCTTCGATTTTGGATTCAACTACAGACAGAATTCCGGCTTAACGTCTCAAGATTGCTTCTTCGAATTTGGATTCAACTACAGACAGAATTCTGGCTTAACGTCTAAAGATTGCTTCTTCGATTTTGGATTCAACTACAGACAGAATTCTGTATTTTCTAAACTAACAGTTTGTGATTCAGTGTTACAGACAATATTTAACATATGCAAACGAGTCCTGGCTGAACTGCTCGTTAAAATAGCAGATGCCACGGCCTCTTTTCTTGTTCGATGATGCCGTATTGTCGTATTCCCAGCCCATATTTTGGATTCCCCAAAGTCGGATAGAAGCTATGTTACATGGATGCAAGGCTGTTTTTCCAGGCTTCTTTGTCTGGTCTGCATCTGTTTTCTGGAACTCTCTTCCCCGATTCGCTGCCGACTCGGTCTCCTAGGAGCTGCGAGCTTGTTCTCTAGTTGCGGATGTGTTTAGCAAACAGCTCTGGCTGCAGCACTGCCTGTCCCTCGCCTCTGCCCTGGGGCACCAGTGCCCATCTGCTCCCCTTCACCACTCTCCGCCACAGTGGGCAGCACAGTGTATGTTTTTGTGTGTGCATTTTCTGGACATCGTCCCGAACAAAGCTCAGTGTTTCTGATTTTGGCTTTGGAGGTTGGGGATTAGTCGTGGGTAGATGTAGATGCTGCTGGTGGTCGTAACATTAATTAAATACAACCTCAGATGAACAAGACCAAGATGCAGAAGCAGTCCTTGATTGGTTGACCATCAGTGTGCCTGTACTTCTGCGTCTGCTCTAATGTTTGTACGGTGAAAACTCTCTGATTGTTGTCCATGTGTTTAAGGGCAGTAGCACACACACAGTCCTGACCACAGGGGACAGTATAGAGCAGCAGTGGGTCTGCAGGAGGGTGTAGGGTGACTGGAAGAGATCAGCTTGGTTACTCCACTCCAGACTAACTGCTTACACATCCTGAATCACATCACACAACCTCCTGACCTTCTGTGTGTGAGTGAGTGAGTTTGTGTGATTGTGTGTGTGTGTGTGTGTGTGTGTGTGTGTGTGTGTGTGTGTGTGTGTGTGTGTGTGTGTGTGTGTGTGTACCTGTGAGAGTGTATGTGTGTGTGTGTGCGCCTGGGAGTGCCTGTGAGAGTGTGTGTGTGAGCGAGCCTGTGAGAGCGTGTGTGTGTGTGTGTGTGTGTGCGCCTGTGAGAGTGTGTGTGTGTGTGTTGCGTGTTGCTCCTTCTGTGTGTGTCTGTCTCTCTCTCTGTCTGTCTGTCTCTCTCTCTCTCTCTGTCTGTCTGTCTCTCTCTCTCTGTCTCTCTCTCTCTCTCTCTGTCTGTCTGTCTGTCTGTCTCTCTCTGTCTGTATCTCTCTCTCTCTCTCTCTCTCTCTCTCTCTCTCTCTCTCTCTCTCTGTTTTGATCTGGTGTACACTTGCATGTACAGATGTGTTGCGTGGTGGTTGCTGTAGAGTTGACCGTTTCAGTGGTATCCCAGGTCATTATTGTGGTGTCTCAGGTGGATGCTAGAGTACCACACGTGTTTGGTTTATTAGGAAAACAAACTACTGTGCGTAATTATGTAATTATGTAAATACAGCGTTATGTAACACTGTAGACCCCCTTCTGTCAGCGAGACAGGATACAGAAGACTCCTTAAGGCATTGCCTCCACGAGACTGTATTTGCTTCACCTGTCCGTGGTTTTAATGTTATGGCTGATTGATGTCTAACTCACAGTAATTCCAGACAGAATTAACCCCCCTGTCTCCTTGAAAATTCATCCGTGAAAACAGGTCCAACTAGAAGCCGAGGCGGCTGCTGGCGGAGCCAGAACTGGAGGTAATTACCTCGCAGAACTCTGAAGCAGTTAAACAGAACCCTGAGTGCTCAAAGAACTCTGCCTAAGAACTCTAAAGGAAAATGGACCCCTCAAAAGATCCTGCCAGGATGCAGAACAATTTATGAATCATTCCCAGAGCAAAGGTCAATTATGCCGAACTAATCCGTGCTCTTCCAGCGTTGTGAGAAGACAGCGGTGCGGCGGGACGCTGAAGTGGAGGCAGGAGGGATTACATAAGAGCTGCCTCTGTATGCACTGAAACTGTGCATTAGAGAACAATCACTACACTCTCCACACATGAAGAACACATCAGTGGACAGCCGGACTCTGACAGCTGGACTCTGAGTGGACAGTCTCAAGGCTTTTAAAAGCCCAACCCTGTCCATCAGCTCACCGAGGAATCCCCTGATGTCCTCACACTGAAGATAAAGAGAGAGGAAGGGAGGAGGGGGACGGGGGGAGGAGTATGTAGAGTTGTATATATGGTGTATATTCTATAACGTGTAAATGCTGTATCTATGGACCGAAACCGATCAGTTACTCGGAAATGATGAAGATAGTTTCCATGGATCAGAGTTTTGTCCCACAGTCCCACCTTTTTATGTACCGGCGATCCAATTGCTATAGTAGCACCCAAGCAACCGCAAACTGTACCACAGCAATATCTTGACGACACCCCAGCGACCAGCAGGAAACACTATAGCAAACACCTGGCATCAGTATAGAATTAATAAGTGCGATAAGTGGACATTTTGTTGGGTCACACAACCGGACAGGACACTTTGAAACAAGTTCATGTTTGGCTGACCACCACAGACAGCGACTGCCTGGGATTACCACCTAGTGTCTCTTACATCACTGCCTTAGCAACCTCTTAGCAACACCATAACAACTATTGAACTGCTCTATAACAAACACCTAGACCCTCCATACCATAGAAAGCATGTTTCAACAGCCTTAATGAAGCCAGTTACAGCTGATAACTAGAGACACAGATGAGCAAGTACACAGCTTGTCTAGCGCTGCCAATAGAATAGGACCCCCCCGGAGCAGGTAAGTGTGAATTGAATACCAGCCGTGGGCTAGAGGACTCTAAAGCCCCCCAGCATTGAGCTGTGGAGCAGTGGACCTTCTCTAAAATGATGGAGCTCCATCCAGTACTTTTTTAATGAGTTGGGAAACTGGGGATAAGGTAGGGTGGTGATCATCCAACATGCTGACCTCTGTAATGCTCTTATAACAGAATGCAATCAAATCATCAAAGCAGCTCTTCAGTACTAGTGTCCCAATACTTTGATCCATGTGGTGTAACACATGGGGTTCTGGTACCTTAAAGTGGGCCTAGCTAAGCCCCATTTCCAGTATCTTTAGGCCTTAAATCAGACTACGGCCTAAATTGGGCCCTGCACTTAGTCCAGTTACTAGAGACAGATGTTCTGAACCTGTAGGAACACAGATGTTTGACACAGGGTTGACTCACAGATCGGTGATGAACTGATTAAGGTGTGTATGCAATCAAATCTATTTATGACCTATAAAAGAAAGGAGTGTCCTGTGGGCAGGGTGTGTGTGTGTGTGTGTGTGGGACAGCAGTGTCAGGCAGCAGGTGTGTTGGGGGTGGAGAAGGTGGAATGTTAGCTGAAGTTAATCCTATTGAACGCTCTTCAGTCCGCCCCTCTGTCACCTCCCCGCTCTGGCTAATCACCTCACACTTCACAGCCCCTTCTCCGGTCAGTCAGGGGCCGGCCTGCGCCTCAGGCCTGCAGTCGGGGACGGACGTGAGGAGCTGACCGCGGGTCAGCGTTCACAGCTTTGACCCTGGCATCCGTGTGGAGTTAAATTCCGCGTGACACAGTGGGGACCCAACCTCGATCCCTCCTCCTCCTCCTCCTCCTCCTCCTGCCTTGCTCTGCCTCTCTTTCTCTTTCTCACCCAGTCTCTCCCTCTCCCCCCTCTGTCTCTCATCCAATCACTCAAAGGCAGCATGCTGAGGCTTCTGTCGTTCTCCTGCTCTGCTCCCCAGATCCCTCGTTCTTTTGGAGGATGAATAGCTTGTGTTCTCTCCTGTGTGTGAAGTACAGGTAGGAAGGGGAACATCTGAACATCTCTCTCTCTCTCTCTCTCTCTCTCTCTCTCCTTTACTTTTCCTCCCCTGTCCTCTCCGAGGGGACTTATCAGCACTGTTTTGTTTCCGAGGAGAGGGAAAAAAAGGAAAAGAAGCAGTTTGTCCTGCTCCTGCCGTGAGAACCGGAGCGGATTTGCCTTGACATTCTCGTTATTTCTTCCACTGAGAGAAGCTTTACTTTTTGCCGGGCGTGCTCAGGGTTCAGCTGCCAAAGTCATGGCTCTCGCAAGCTTTCATACCTCTGTGTTCTGTTTGTTTTAGAAAAGGCTTTCAGCAGATAAAACACTTCCACACTTGATTTGTAACTGTGTGTGTGTGTTGAGTCAGCGTGGCTGTGTTTGCTCTGCTCTATGGAAACGGGTGTAAAGTTCACTTTGATCCCGGCCCGAGTTTGCAGAGCTACCGCTGCATACAGCCTGTTAAACACGTCCCATTAATCCCCACTGAAGTCCAGCATCAATCATATGACAACTCATTTGTTACAGGGTTAAACACCTGCGACAGTGACGCTGGTGTGTGACTGACAATAGTAAATGTAATATTTGTGCGTGTTTGTGATTTACAGCTTGTTGAAGCTGTTGCACAGAACACTCGTATCTCCACAGTGTTTTGCAGGAGAAGGACAAAACCTTCTCGACTTCAATGGAAGCCAAAGTAAAAAGACTTTATTCCAAGACATTTTGAAGCATTTCTATTGGTCAGTTCATTTATCAACTTCTGACACAATGGTTTTTGCATGACAGCAACAACCTGCCCCCTTAAGCTGGGGTTACCCAAACTTTAGCTCTGCGTGTCAGTCATCTTTCACCCTGATCTTCAATGATCAGGACCCCACAGGACCACCACAGAGCAGATATGATGTGGGTGGTGGGTCATTCTCAGCACTGCAGTCACACTGACATGGTGGTGGTGTGTTAGTGTGTGCTGCTGGTACGAGTGGATCAGACACAGCAGTGCTGCTGGAGTGTTTAAACCCCTCAGTGTCACTGCTGGACTGAGAACAGTCCACCGACCAGAAATGTCCAGCTGACAGCGTCCTGTGGGCAGCGTCCTGTGAGCACTGATGAAGGACTAGAGGATGACCAACACAAACTGTGCAGAAACAGATGAGCTTCTGTCTCTGACTTTACATCTACAAGGTGGAGACACTCGGTAGGAGTGTCTAATAGAGTGGACAGTGAGTGGACACAGTGGTTAAACACTCCAGCAGCACTGCTGTGTCTGATCCACTCGTACCAGCAACACACACTAACACACCACCACCATGTCAGTGTGACTGCAGTGCTGAGAATGACCCACCACCCACATCATAGCTGCTCTGTGGTGGTCCTGTGGGGTCCTGATCATTGTGGTTCCCAAAACACTTCAAATTTGAGTCTAAATATTTTTAGCTGTATATAATATTCTAATTATTATTAAATATAACAATTTCTAACTCCCCCCTCTGTCTGTCTCTCTCTGTCTCTGTCTCTCTCAGGAGGTGTTTCCAGACTGCTCATTTCTATGTGGAGGACAGCAGCTCTCCCCGTGTAGTTCCCAATGAGACCATCCCCGTCATCCCCATCCCAGGTCAGCTTCACCCTGCTACTCCAAGACCAACCTTGACCACAGTCCAGTGTAAAGTGTGTGACCAGAGCTGCACTAAACCCATGATGTAGGACGGGGGGAGGGGGGACTCTGAGCTTTTAACTGGTTTTCCGTAATGTGTCCACTACTAACACTTAGCTGTTAAGCAGTCTGTTAAGAGCTGATCACACTTCTTTTCACCTTTTCCCAAACAGAACAGCAGCAGTCAAATATTTGGACATAAGTGCTTATTAATGCCATTTTTATAACATTAGTATGGACATCGGAGGGTGTGTTGACCAAAAAGGTGTCAAACAAGTTTTAGATCCATCAGAGAAGCCCCCCACTGAGTTCATGCAACTCCACACATTATTAGCATTTTCTTAATCAAGCAAGGCATCAATTTCAATATTTTATTTGTCTTGGAGGTAAATTTCCAGCCTTGAATCCTAATCCTTTAAACCAACATGTCTTTACAGAGCAAGTCCTGAGAGAAAACCATACGTGAAGCTACGTATCTCAGCGATAAGGGTTTCTTCAGCAGTACATCAGCCATATCATTATGACCATGTTACCACACAGAAGCTCTTTGTGGTTCTATAAATCCAGACTGTAGTTCATCTGTTTCTCTGCAGACTTTATTCTCCTCCTTTCACCCTGATCTTCAATGATCAGGACTCCACAGGACCACCACAGAGCAGATATGATGTGGGTGGTGGGTCATTCTCAGCACTGCAGTCACACTGACATGGTGGTGGTGTGTTAGTGTGTGTTGCTGGTACGAGTGGATCAGACACAGCAGTGCTGCTGGAGTGTTTAAACACTGTGTCCACTCACTGTCCACTCTATTAGACACTCCTACCGAGTGTCTCCACCTTGTAGATGTGAGTTGGCTAATGATCTATCGACGTTTGATCTTCATAACAAAAGTCTATGGAAGTCCTGATCTTAATCCAGTAGAAATGTTGTGAAGGACCTGAAGCAGCAGTTCATTGAAGGAAACCCACCAACATAACGGAGCTGAAGCTGGTTTGTGATGATCAGAGGGATTTTTTTTTTCATGTTTGATTGGGTTCTCCTTACCTACCTTTAGGACTTCTGAAGAAATTTATGTAGAAATATAGTAAACTCTCCTGCACCACCGTATGTTACACTGTACTTACCATCGCTGTCGCTGACAAAGAACCCTTTGTAGCATCTTCATTTTTGAAGAGCGTACACTTATGACGACGTGTTGATCGGTTATTGATTTATGTTTCAGTCTTAGCTAGGACTGCCCCATCACACGGTGGGGTCCTACTGGGAGGGAGAATGCTATCTTCTCTGAGATGTTAAGCCACCACACGTTTTTGAACTGCAGCTACAGACGTTGGACAGCTCAATGTCTTTTACATCAGCAAGCACACATTCATGCTGGCTTGCATTCTACTAAGTAATGGGGGACAGGGGAGGACAACCCACCCACCCAAAGAGAGCAGGGCTGGTTATACCCTCTGGACTCCTATTCACGGATGGCTGTGGCATCACTTGGGAATGAACTTACCTGTCTCCTGTTGACGGAGACAATGTTCCTCAGAAAGGAAGCAATTTTGGTCAGTTGAAGGGTACCTTCAGGTACCATTACACTAACCTGAAACAGGGTACTGTTACCACGTTAAAACATGGCTACATCACAGTGGTACGTTTGCTATTGGCTTCTTAACTCAGCAGATAAATGCTAGTGCCTTTGGCTGTAAAACTAAGGAGAAGCTATTATTCATGCTGTGCCTCACACTCACTCTCTCTCTCTCTCTCTCTCTCTCTCTCACACACACACACACACACACACACACACACACACACACACACACACACACACACACACACACACACATACATTAGCCATTCTTCTCTTGCTCTGTCTTCCCCTTTTGCACTCTATGTAGAAATAATTGGCCCTGTCTCATGGACTAAAAAGTGTGTGTGTGTGTGTGTGTGTGTGTGTGTGTGTGTGTGTGTGTGTGTGTGTGTGTGCGCGTGCATGCGAGTGTGCGTGTAAGAAACAGCGTGGACCAGAGCTTATTTTAATGCCTACTCCAGACTACTCCTCTCCCAGATTAGGGTAATGACCCTTAGACATAAAAATCCATCACAGCATTGATTTGAACATGAACAGGGAGTGATGAGCTTTTCAGCTGGTTAATAAAGACGGCTACAGGGTTATAGCACTGGTCCATGATCACTGCAGTGGTCCTGCTGGCCTTTAGAACACTTTCCAGTACACCGCAGGCAAGTGAAACATAAGAGAACAAGGTTTGTTTTCATCACAAACTCTGTAGAGCCGGTTCTGTTCATGCTGACATGCCAATATTTATCTACTTACTGTACAGAGGTTAGGAAAAGGGCGGGGCCATAAGATGATGTTTGGTATTTTATATTTTCCAACACTGTGAGCTGCAGATTATACAATTACCGGGAAAAATATGAGCACCTTACTGATTGAAGGTGGTAGTAACTTCAGGCTCCTGCAGATGGCATTGCACAAAGATGATCAGGATACAAATACCTGCATGGTGTGCGACAGGATTCATATATTGAGATAAAATACCAAAACCCTCGCAGGAAAACGCCGCCCCCCGGATCTGACGCAACGACTACCAGACGCCTGTTCTGAGCAGCATCACACTGAGTATGAAAGGGGGAGAGAGTGCCGTCTACCCACTCAGAGAAAGCTCTGGCCCTGGCTGCTGATGGTAAGCAGCTTGACCCAGGATTTGAACCTGCGGTTCATTCTAGAGTCCCATGTTTCATTCTTGAGCCCTTTACCAAACCTGCAGAAGTGTTTCTGATTTCAGTTCTATGAAGACTCTCAAACGTAGCAGTTAACATGCTGAGAAGCTGTCTGGACCGACTGTGTTTGCAGTCTCTGTTTAATCTGTTCAGTCAGTGGGGAAGAATCGGTTGTGTTTAGACGTGGATAACATTAGCATTCCCTCTGTTTCGGGTCTTCAGAGCTGGACCAGATCTCCAGAGCTCAGCGCAGCCAGGGCAGACGTGCTCCAGGTGTAAAATATGGTTATTGCAGCAGATTGATGCCAGAGCTTTGTCTTTCTGTCTTTCTGGTGGTGTTTACGGTACACACACACACACACACACACACACACACACACACACACACAGATGCCTGTATTTGTGTGTATATGTAAATAAAGGGTGCACATTTCAGCCTCCTGACAGAACAGACACGTTCTGATTCCTCAGGAAATTATTTAGTGAATTTCTAAATCTTAAACTGTGTTTTGACCCAGTCTGGTTCCGTTGGTGTGGTTCTGGATAAATTATATCACTGAAGACATGGATAACAATTGAGTTGGCACCTACATGCCTTCACACTCATAGTAAATACTCAGTGTGTGTGTGTGTGTGTGTGTGTGTGTGTGTGTGTGTGTGTGTGTGTGTGTGTGAGAGAGAGAGAGAGAGCAAGGCCCATTCAGGACCTATTTGAAGCACTCAAATGGAACCAATTCTCATTGTTGTAGTGTGCCACAGGTCACAATGCCCCCTCCCCCCAACTGCCTCAGAGCCCCCAATCCAATTTAGCCCCTCTGTGTGCCAGCCTGGCAACCAAGATTTACCATGGGTACACATACTCTCTCTCTCTCTCTCTCTCTCTCTCTCGCTCTCTGTCTTGCTCTCTCGCTCTCTTGCTGCCCCTTTCTCTCTTGTACTGTCTTAATGTTCTACAGTAACTGTGGAGTGGTGTGTGTGTGTGTGTGAGTGTGAGAGGTCAGTTTGTTGGCAGTCAGTGCAGTGGGTTTTCAGGGTCAGCTCAGTCTGGACACTGTAAAGCTGCTGTTGGATCAGAATTTCACACCACTGAGAGACAGAGAGAGAGTATTTTTATTAGGTGACCATAAGCAACAGAAAGGTGTACACTCTCTCTACCACCCACCTCCCCCCGTACACCCCCCCTACACCCGTACACCAGAAACAGCACACGAAGAACATGTTCACAGCAATCAATCATTCGCTTTACTTAAAGGACGTAAAGGTTTACAGTAAATACTGTTTGGGACCCATCACGCAGAGGTCACTGGTTTGAGCAGCCTGGTTCTCCTCCAAGCATGTTTAGATGTCCTTTGACTTTACATCAGCTCTTAGACTCTTACGCCAGTTTTTGTGGTTTGATGTATACTGTATTATTTATTTATTTATTTATTTTACTCTGTATAGCCTTTTTAAAATCATAAAGTATTTATACATTATAAATGTAATAATTCTGATGATGAGATCATAACATCAGACATTAATAAAAATCTGAATGTCCTTTATTATCTTTGATATTTATATATCAGTTTCATCCCTTCTCAGGACTTTTATTCTGAAATGTGAACACTGAGTGAAAAAACAGCACAAACAGCCCCAATATTCAAATATCTGGATCAGTGACATCATCAGCCCCGCCCCCTCACTGATCAGTCAGACTCCAGCTGTTTGCAGGCGGAGCACCTATGTGTGGCCAGAACAGTAAACATGCACTGAATCGCATGCAGGGCAGGGGTGCCTCCAGGACCAGGGTTGAGAAACAAAGTTGCCGTTTTGAAGAATGAAGGATGATGAGTGGCAGTGATGCAGCATTTTTACTTCACATAATCACATAATGTGGGAAATAATTGTGTTTCCTTCACTCTGTTGCAGACGACATGGAGGCCATCCCCGTCAAACAGTTTATCAAGCACATATCTGACCTCTACACCAACAACCAGCATGGATTCTCTGAAGACTTTGAGGTACACGTCCACCTCCATGCACATCCTCACCATCATTGTAATGTTTTAGTCCATTAGATTTAATCCCTGAACAGCTGGCCTGGCTTCTACTCCGTGTGTGTGTGTGTGTGTGTGTGAGTGTGTGTGTGTGTGTGTGCATGCACATTTGTTGAGTGCTTCTGACAGGGCATCATTACAATCCAGACCAGCAAAACTCTGTCAATATGACAGCAAATAGGTTTTACACCCTGCGTGTGTGTGTGGGGGTGTGTGTTTGTGTGTACACCAGATGGTCTTGGACGCTGCTGCCCCTTGCTTGTACCCTCCCTTGTCCAGGCCACAGCACTGGGCCAGCAATTCGTGTCACAGCTGTGCTGAGCTGTCAGACCTTTCAGAGTGTATTAATATTAATCTGTGCTGAGATCACAAATGATCAATAATCCACACAGACGCAGGCCACACATCTCTGTTCGTGCGGCCTGACCGCCACATTACCCCTGCTAATGGGAAGCGTCGAGCTGCAAGAGATGGTCAGTCAGATATACAGACACGGACAAAAACAGTGTATTGTTCTGTAAGATTACACAAGGGTCATCCTGCTCACTTGGCAAGAGTTAAGCCCTGTTTGGGCAGGATTCGTTTGACTGGATGTGTGTGAAGTTTGTAATCGATTCACACAGGATTCGAGAAGCCGAGGTGTCCGAGCCATGCCTCGTTGACTCTCAGGACTGAGAAATCCCGCTGACCACTGCTTTTCCAGGGGATATGAGGGAATGTTTACGCACACGTCGATTCGCACTGGACTATTATAATCAGAGCTTATATTTACAGCTCGTTTTACAGAAGGTAAAACAGTCCGGAATTTTTACTGATGCGGGAACACAGCATCGGGAAAATGGGTCATTCGGACGGGACTGAAATCAGGCAGAACCTCCGGTAACATTACTTCACTCCACCTCCCCATGTTCAACTACTGCCCTCTGAATAGGGCTTTACATACCTCCGTTTCTTAGAGTTGCAACGTTTACGATGTTTGTTTTATTTCAATGATTTTTTAATTCTTACTTAAGCTGTTTAGGAAACAGGCCATTTTCTGCTTCTTGGTTTTGAAAAATGTCATTTGGGCCAGACTGACAAAACTGTGACACCAGGCCGTACCTGCAGGTTTAAAGGTCCTTGGTAAAGGCCCTCTCTCCCTCTCTCCCGCTCTTTCTCTCTCTCTCTCCAGGTTTGCAAATGATTCTCGGCTTGATTCCACTTTAGTCTCTGTCACTCACTGGCTGTGAGAGAACATTCTGTAATTCGGTAATTCCCTGCTTGCATTTATGTGGATGTGCGGGGGATCTGTGCTTTAGAGGCAGGCTAGACTGGCATTAGTTTCGCGGTTTAGAAGCAGGCTAGACTTGGATTAGGTGTGCAGTAAAGACGAAGGCAAGCAGGGGTTAGATCTGGGATTTAAAGGCAACTAAATCCAAAGTTAGATGAGAAGGTTGTGGTGTGTGTGTGTGTGTGTGTGTGTGTGTGCGCGTGTGTGTGTGTGTGTGTTTTAACACCTGACGTTATAACCTGGTCTGGCTGGATCTGGGATGACTTGGTACTCGTGCCATGTGGAAGATGCATCTTTGGCAGTTATTATAATATTATATTATTATATATTACAACCTCTTATTGTAAAAATGATGGGTGGATTGGTGGATAATAGGTTTGCGTCCCAGCACTTGGGTTCTGAGTGGACTTTCTATGTTCTCCGTGTGTCTGCTTGGGTTTCCTTTGGGGACTCTGGTTTCCTCCCACATCCCAAAAACATGGAGATCAGGTGAATGATATGGATTGGCAGTTTGTCCTGGGTGAACCCCGCTGTGTTCGATGCGGTCTTCCTGGTGGACGTCCCTAACACTATCTTTGCCTCTACGTTGTGTAAGGAGAGAGGGACAACGGAAAGGACATTCAGAGGTGTTCAGACTTGGGGCACATTGTGGTTGACTGACAACTACTGTGATTTTGGCTCCACCTTCGCTTTTAAGGTGTTGATGACGAGAGAGAGGGAAGGTGTGTGTGTGTGTGTGTGTGTGTGTGTGTGTGTGTGTGTGTGTGTGTGTGGAAGTATTTGGGAAGTGTTTGTCTCCCTCAATGGACTCCTCTTGGGTGCCCCCAGGCCTTTCTGCTCTAGCACCTCCCCATCCAGTGCAGCAGAAAAGGACAGAGGCAGCAGAGCAAAGCCCTCTTTTGGACGGAGCCTCCAGGGCCCCTGACAAGTGGCTTTGTGCTGGCTGGCCCGCGAGAGACGTGGCCAGGGTGGCAAGCGTGGGCTGAGAGGGTTCCTGGAGGCCAGCTCAGGGAGGGGCGGGGATGGGGTGCATTCCGAGTGGGAGAATTTGAAGGGATTCCTGGGAAAATGAGGCCTTTTGGATGAGGACCCCAAAGCATGATGGAAGGAGGGGCATGGAGTTTGGCATTCTGTTTATGGGGAGAGCGAGGAGGGCATGCAATTATGAATGAATGGAACATGAATAGAGAGTGCAGGACAGAAGGGCAGGGTCCAGAATGTGACTGTGGCAGGGGGGGCATGGATCGGATCACTGCAAACTGAACTGACCCAGTTTTGTCCTTCATTCGGACCTTCAGTTTGTGAGTTTAGATGTTTATCAGCATCCCTTGATTGCTGTTGTACTTTCACACATAATTAAAAATAAAAAAATCCCAGAATCAGAGCTCAGAACTCTTAAAATTAAGTTTTAAAAACGGGTCAATTAAAATCTTTGTTAGTTTGTTCCACGGTGATGCCCCAGCCATCCGTAACCAGGCATTCCAGGGAGCATGACTGGCCTTGCCCTCTCTGGGAGGTGGGTGGGATAGCCCTCCCTCACCCCCACCACTTCAGTGGAGGTTTATTCACAGATTATTCAAGATTCCTACAGACTGCCAAAATAAAAGTCCCTAATACAAACAGACCATGTCAAATAAAAGTTATTAATAAAAGCAAACATATTGACTGTCTAAAATTCACAAATACTGGATAAATACTGTATAAAATAGATCACTAATACAAATGAACAGACCTATTGACTGTCAAAATAAGAGTCATTAATACAAATGAAGCAGAAAAAAGTGTTTTTAATTTTTATTTTCTGAATCGTGGCTGAATGTAGCTTGTATAACAGGATATCAGGTTATTGTGCTCCTCCAAGCGTCTTCAGCTCTCTAATGATGCTGTGTTGCATTAACAGCAGTTTCATCCACAGCTCATCCCAGAAGTTCTGGATGGAGCTCCTTCATTCCACTGCTCCAGAGCTCAATGCTGGGGCGTCCACTCTCTGCTCCAGAGAGTCCGATACTTATTTTCCATTAAAAAGGGTGTCAAACATTTGGACATTTGATTGATAATCACTATTATTATATCAAACTGTGGTGTGTGTGTGTGTGTGTGTGTGTGTGTGTGTGTATATAAACTGTAGGAAGTGCAGCGCTGCACAGCGGATATGAAGATCACATCAGAACATTCTAATCATCCAGACAACAAGCACAAGAACAGATACATCAACATTGTGGCATGTAAGTTCATCTCTCTGTCCCTCTCTCTGTCTTTGTCTCTCGCTCTCTGTCTCTCTATGTCTTTCTCTTGCTCTGTGTGTGTGTTTGTGTGTTTGTGTGTGTGTGTGTGTGTCATATTGCTCACATTCTCTCTCTCTCTCTCTCTCTCTAGATGATCACAGTCGAGTGAAGCTAAGACCATTAGCTGGCAAGGACTCCAAACACAGTGACTACATCAATGCCAACTATGTAGATGTGAGTGAGTGAGTGTGTGTGTGTGTGTGTGTGTGTGTGTGTGTGTGTGTGTGTGTGTGTGTGTGTGTGTGTGTGTGCGCGCAGGTTTGTGGGTGGGCTGTGTGAACTGTTTTTGTTTGTCCATACATCACTATATGGACAAAAGTATTGGGACACCCACAGGGGATTTTATGATGCCCCATTCTGTATGCAGTGTGCTGTTCCTCTCAGACCTGCTGTGAGAGCTGCTATGAGTGTTACTATAACAGTACCACGCTGGAGTTCAGTCTATGTATCGTCTTGTTTAAAGTATCGCTGTATTGTAATTAAGTGGTGTAATTATTAGAATAATTAGTATATTTGTCCAGCTTGTCAGTCACAAAAGAACGTGTGTGTGTGTGTGTGTGTGTGTGCGCGCGCCTCTTTCAGGGTTATAACAAGCCCAAGGCATACATTGCTGCACAGGGTCCACTGAAGTCCACCTTTGAAGACTTCTGGAGAATGGTGTGGGAGCAGAACACAGGCATCATCGTGATGATCACCAACCTTGTAGAGAAAGGACGGGTGAGCTTCCTCCACTCTCTCACCCTCGGTGTGAGCATCTGTTAGCTGGTGTAATAGAATAGGCTGTTAGTCTTCTCCTCCAAGCGTGTTGAGCTGTCACATGTCTCAGAGGAAGGACATGCTCACCTCCACCTACGCAGGGGGTTCTACCCGCCTCACCCTGGTGGGAGATATTTCAAAGTGCTCCAAAACCCTCACACAACTAATGACTGAACATTACACCTGGTCTGAGTGTTAGGGTGCAGTTTCTCCAACATGGCTTTATTGTGGACTGTGTTGAAGTATCAGTGATGATCCATCAGAAGAGATTCTGGTAATAAAAGTAATAAATACCTGTTTTATTATATTTTGCTGCCTTTAAACAACACTGTATGTTGGAGGCCTTTTATAAAACCTCACACGGTGATTTTAGCCCTGCTGGCTCTGATTTTCCGTCAGTCTGAAGGCTCTTTCACACTGACTATGATTGTTTCTATGATAGTGTTAATACAATAGAACCTTCACACCCAGTCTGGCATTCTTTACCGCCAATGTTCTGCAAATGAGTCTAGAAACACATACTCTTTATCTCTTCCTTCTGCTCCCTTTAATTTCCCTGCTTCATACACGTGCTCCTCAGCATTTTTAGTTTCTTCATGGCACAAGTGCTGCAGACTACGATGCTCCTGTGTTCTGCTGCAAACAAGATGTTCTGCCATCTTGGTTAGTGTGGTCTGCAACCGTGATAACAGAGCTCTGATTGGTCAGACTCAGTTTAACGCATCCAAAAACACAAAAATTGGGTAGACTCTAATTGAAAAAATTGGTCAGAGACTCAGTCTGACCGACTCTGAGAGTAATCTAGTAGAGTATACTGGTCAGAGACTCTGTCTGACCGACTCTGAGAGTAATCTAGTAGCGTATACTGGTCAGAGACTCAGTCTGACCGACTCCGAGAGTAATCTAGTAGTGTATACTGGTCAGAGACTCTGTCTGACCCGACTCTGAGAGTAATCTAGTAGCGTATACTGGTCAGAGACTCGGTCTGACCGACTCTGAGAGTAATCTAGTAGCGTATACTGGTCAGAGACTCAGTCTGACCGACTCTGAGAGTAATCTAGTAGCGTATACTGGTCGACTCTGAGACTAATGACTATAATATATATAATACTATATAATATGACTATAAGTCAAGTTATCATCTGTAAGAAATGTCTTCTCGTGTGGTGCAGAGGAAATGTGACCAGTACTGGCCGATGGAGAACAGCGAGGAATACGGTAACGTTGTGGTGACGCTGAAGAGCAGCAAAGTCCACGCCTGCTACACAGTCCGCCGCTTCACCATCCGCAACACCAAAGTCAAGAAGGTCAGTATCTGTCTCAGTCTCTGTCTCTTTGCCATTTGCCCTGCTGGGTTTGTATCACACACTCACACACACACCTGATCCAGTCCTGTTTGATCCAATTAATCAAAGCCTTCCAAAGACCTTGATTACCCGGAGCAGGTGTGTTAGCTTTGGGCTGGATGTGAACTCTGCAGGGGTGTCGGGAGGAGAGTCTGTGACTGCTGCTGCTGGAGAGATTTGACTCTGAACAGATGTTTGAGAAGAGATTAGACAGTCCACAGGTCATTCCTTGTCATGGCCAATGGGAAGGGGCTGTGAGCCAAGCGTGAAAAGTGGGGAAATTGGTTTGTACTGATAAACAATAAACAGTATTTGCTTGTCGATCAGATCCAGACACCCAAACCGAGTGGCTGCGGTTCGATTTGCCCCGTGTTGTTCTTGTGGCTTATAATCAGGACTGTTTGTTCGTCTGTATTCGTTTGGAGGATCGATAGAGCGCAGAGTTCATCCCTTCAACTATGGGATCAAGAAAATGGCCATAAAATGACCATTGACCAAAAACTGGATTCCATGAATGATGCTATATTCTCGTAGGTTACCAAAGCTGGCATTCCACCAGTCAATCAGACACAGCAGTGCTGCTGGAGTGTTTAAACACTGTGTCCACTCACTGTCCACTCTATTAGACACTCCTACCGAGTGTCTCCACCTTGTAGATGTAAAGTCAGAGACAGAAGCTCATCTGTTTCTGCACAGTTTGTGTTGGTCGTCCTCTAGTCCTTCATCAGTGCCCACAGGACGCTGTCGGCTGGACGTTTCCGGTTGGTGGACTGTTCTCGGTCCAGCAGTGACACCGAGGGGTTTAAACACTCCAGCAGCACTGCTGTGTCTGATCCACTCGTACCGGCAACACACACTAACACACCACCACCATGTCAGTGTGACTGCAGTGCTGAAAATGACCCACCACCCACATCATATCTGCTCTGTGGTGGTCCTGTGGGGTCCTGATCATTGAAGATCAGGGTGAAAGGAGGAGAATAAAGTCTGCAGAGAAACAGATGAACCACAAAGAGCTCCTGTAGGAGGAGCTGATAAAAGTAGATGTGAGATATTAGAAGCTGTACCTTTTTTCACTCATACAATGTGGGAATTGCCGGTATTAAAGTTAGTAACAGGAGTTAAGGAGCTTATTTTACAGTGAGATTTCCTCAGTTTGTTTATTAAAAGACTGCAATGCTTTGACATTAATCCTCTTTCATAACACACACAATAAGAGTTGAGCGATCGAGCACTGCGTTTTCACACCAACGACGTTGATATGTGAGAAGAAGGGCCTAATCCCATTTTTGGTTTCCACAAATGGAATAGTCTCCGGTCATTAGGAGGAGCAGGAATGGTAATAAGTCATTGTGCGATGTGTTGGAGGTCTAAAAAGGACATTTGAGAAAGTGTGTGTTGTGTCTGTGTGTATCTGTGATTTCTGTGTGTGTGTGGAGGGCGGGGGGGTTGGGCGTGTTTGTGGAGGGTCAGAGGGGCTGTGTACAGTTTGTGTATGTACATATGTGCGTGTGTGTGTGTGTTTGCAGGGTCAGAAGGGCAGCGCAAAGGGCCGACAGAGTGAGCGAACGGTGATTCAGTATCACTACACACAGTGGCCTGATATGGGTGTTCCTGAATACACACTGCCCGTACTCACCTTCGTCCGGAGATCTTCTGTGGCACAGATGCCCGAGATGGGTCCCGTGCTCGTCCACTGCAGGTATGCATTTACATACTCGGTGAGCACTTTATTAGGAACGTAGTTAATGCAGTTAGCCTATATAATATGTGACTGTTTCTGGATCTGCATATCTGTAGAACTGCTGATCACCTGGGAATTTCAGCAGATGCATCGGATCAGTACATTATGATATTTTAAATACTCTTGCATGAGTTACTCTCGCGTGGCTTAACTCAGATCACCCGTCAGTTTTCCGGAGAGTAGAAAAGCGTCTCGGAATGAGCATTCAACTTTGTGCCGGATGCTTTACGGCAGCAGAAGACCTCGTCAGGTTCAAATTCTGCATGAGTCCATGGACACAACCTCGCTTTTGTGAACCATCCAGGTGGTGAATTGGTGTGGGGGGTGATTTATGGCACACTTTGGGTTGAACTGAATCAATGACTGTATGTACAATGCACAACCATTCAGTAAAAAGACCCCAAAATCATCTGCCATGATACACAGAATCTGTGTCAAAATGAGCTTGAACAGAGGCGGTTTTGCCATCGAAATGTATGGGAACTGGAAAACCGTCACACCGCAACCAGCCAGCAGAGGCACTAGACCTGTGCTGCCTTCTCGTTACAGAGACGATGAGACGCCCATACATTTTACAGTCATTGGTAACAGTCTACCATTGGTGGACCTGTCAATGCCACAGGCTATCTTTACTGACCACGTGCATCCCCTCATGACCACAATGTGGATGGACATCTAACGGCTGTTTCCAGGATAATGATGCGCCGGGACACAGACAAAACGTCTCAAACTGGTTTAGAGTGGCACTTCTGCAGCAGTATGGAATGGGACATGAAAATCTGCAGGGATTATGCGATGCCGTCATTTACACACGTTATGCTTTCAACATTTTGCGGAATTCGTGCAGCGAAGAACTGAAGCACTGCAGCGTCAGTTTAGCCCTGTCTGTTCACTGTGAACATGTCCTTCTGACCGTTTGTTCACACACTGCACACACACCCAACTGAAATCTCTAAACAATATACAACATGTCTACAAATGCACCGTTTCATTGTCATACATAAACACGACTGTATGACTGTGAAAATGCTTAAGCTGTGTGTGTATGATCTTCAGTGCTGGTGTGGGCAGGACGGGAACGTACATCGTGATTGACAGCATGCTGCAGCAGATTAAGGATAAAGGCACAGTGAACGTGCTGGGATTCCTCAAACACATCCGTACGCAGAGGAACTACCTGGTTCAAACAGAGGTTAGTCGTCACTGCGTCTGTGTGTGTGTGTGTGTTTGTTTTTGCACATTTTCTGAATAAACGTGAACCGAGAAAGACACCGGCCCAGACAACAACAGCCTCCAGCATTTATTTATATATGTTAAGACAACCGGCATTGACCAGGTCAGTCCCTCCTGACCCCAGAGCAACCCGCAAGGTTCAGAACGGAGTCGCCAACAATTCTAAAATGTCAGCCTTTTGCAGATGTTGATGTTGAATTGCATGCATCTGCCATCAGAAAGAGACTGCACGGGATTACCAGAGAACAACGAGACAAAGAGCAGGACATCTGGAACACTGGACAATGTGGTTTGGACAGAATCGGATTAAGTTGAATTATTTGGACACAGTAACAGAAGGCATGTTTGGATCAAACCAAACACAGCATTTGAGCAGAAGAAGCTCATAGCAGCTGTGAACATGGTGGTGGGAGTGTGATGGTTTGGAGCTGCTCTGCTGCAGCAGGGTGTGGAGATCTCTCCATCATAGAAAGCACTATGAGATCTTTATTGTATCAGAGGGGGTTTGAGGAGAACGTAAGAGCATCTGTATAAAGACTGACACTGAAACATCACAGAGCTGAAAGAATTCCGCATGGAGGAGTGGGAACGCCGTTCTTCCAGTCAATGTCAGAGACGGTAGACGGTTCTAGAAACATCTCACTGACATTATTTCAGAGGAAGGAGGAGCTGTTAGGACAGAGGATGGTTCTGGGCAAACAGTATATTAATATTATAACTTCCTCAGCAGATCATAAACATAAACACTGCTTTCTGGGTGTTTGATAAACCTGGCCTACACTCTCTCTCTCCCTCTCTCTCTCTC
Source organism: Acestrorhynchus altus (assembly GCA_034509495.1). Lineage (NCBI taxonomy): Eukaryota > Metazoa > Chordata > Actinopteri > Characiformes > Acestrorhynchidae > Acestrorhynchus > Acestrorhynchus altus. Next base: position 25,315,436 of record CM067521.1, on the reverse strand, counting down.
TCTCTCTCTCTCTCTCTCTCTCCCTCTCCATGTTTAGGAGCAGTATATCTTCATCCATGATGCCTTGCTGGAGGCTATTCTGGGGAAGGAGACAGAAGTTTTGTCCAGTCAGTTGCACAGCTACGTCAACAGTATCCTAACCCCCGGCCCCAGCGGCAAGACCCGGCTGGAGAAGCAGTTCAAGGTCAGCACAATGATGCCGCTCTTCAGATTCTCTCCCTTATTCTCTCTTTCCTCTCTCTCTCTATTAGACGTGTAAAAATGCCGAGGGGGGGTGATTCAGCTGCTTCGATTGTGGAGCGTTACCCTGAATTCACACCGGATACCACACATCTAAATGAAGTGCAAGCATCTAAACCACAATGTCTCCCACTCATCTCTGTCAATTAACTGCTTCAGGCAGGAATAGCAGCTCTTTTGTTCCTTTACTTTCCGAGTGACGTTGTTTTGTAACGCAACTGAAGCATGAGAGCACAAACAGCAGATCTGTTTATCACAGCGAAATCACAAGCGCACATTATTACTGCTGCTGTTGGCAGATAAAGGGAGTGGAATTCTGTAGAAGTGTGAGATGTGACTGGATCTCTGTGGAGTTTAGGGTTCAGTCATGAGCAAGGTGAGAATGAAGTGCAGTGATATATATCTGCCCATTAGAAAAGAAATGCATGTGTTGTTTTGTTTATTATTTTTATATTTTATTTATATTCTTTATTATTTGTCATATATGTTAAATACTGTTTTATTTCCTTGAATCAAATCAGAACTCAGATTCCTAATCTGAATAATTTCCTAAACAACCAAAATGGAATAATGTGGTCAGAGATTTATTCCCATCCCTTCAGAATTCCCACTCTCTCTTTTTCTCACTTCAATTAGTAATAATAGATAAAATATAGATAATATATATAAAAGATAAAATTTAAATGAAAGAGTATGTATTTTTAAAGGGGCCATATCCTAGAAACATAATACACACCCTCAGAAAGTTCTATACTCTAACTGTCACATATCAACATGCTGAAATATATATTTTAGATTCTTGACAGAAGCACAAATATCTAGAGATATGTGTCAGTTGATCAGTCTTTGTTTTAAGCACATTTTAATCCTGTAAGGGTTGTTTTCACACTGAGTTTGGAGACACAGTTACTGATTCTCAGCTGGAGCTCGTTTAATAAAGGCTGCCTCACGTCACCGTTTCCCAGCACAACAGTGCCTCCTTCTGGACAAAACACTTCATTTTGAGTTGATTTGATTCAGAGGATGTGAGTCGTTTTGTAATGAACAGCGCGAATGGCTCCAGTCCATTAAAAAAAAGCATATTATTGTAAGTAAAATAAGCCTAAATTAACTGATATTGAATCAAATCGAATTGCACTGGGAATCAAATGGCATCTTGTGAATCAGAATCGAATCAATTCAGCAAGTCAGTGGTGACACCGAGGCCTAAATATTTCTGCAACTTCTCTACTTTAACTGTCTCTCTCTTTGTCTCTGTGGCTCTCTGTCTCTCTCTTGAACTTTATCGAAGTGTAAAACAGTGTAATTGGGACAAAATGACGCAGATGAATTAAAAGTTGGGGGAAAACAGGCTCTACAGGCCTTCGTTTCTCGTCAGGGCCAGACCCAGCGCAGTATCGCTGTGGGAGATGGCAGGACACGGGTGGGTTGTGGAACACACTCAGACTTTAATTGGCTCTCATCTCACACACACACACACACACACAGTGTCCCCTGGTTATGTTAGATTGGGGGTGTTCATGCAGAACAGTGGAAGCCATCATGTTTAATGTAATTAGCCCCGAGGCTGAAGTTAAAGTTCATCTCTCTTCATTGCAGGGGAATGTTTTCTCTGACTGGCTTTGTAAATAGGCCTCATTTCTCTCCCAGCAGTCTATGATTTTCTACTTAATGGTTTGGGCAAACGGCTCGGTGGGATCTTGTGTCATATCTGATTGTATCCGTGTCTCTGTTTAGAGCTGCAGTCGTGCTGACTGTGAAGAAGAGCTTCGTGACTGTTAAGGGGATTTTTCAGATTTACAGTTTTCCTCCTCAGCGCAGACGATAAAGCAGTTAGTTCTGGCCAAACTGCCTTCAAATACCTGCAGCGGCTGCGTGTTCTAAGACAGAGTGGCTTGTTGCTGGATACGACACTGTTATGTAAAAATGGTTCTGTCATGTAAAAACATTCCCCTTTATTTTGCGTTTTTTCATCATTTGAATACGTTGTTCCTGGTTTCATGGAATCATGATGAATAGACCGATAGAAAGACGTCCATTGAACGTTCCCTCCAACCAACAGTATTTAACATCATGACTATGAGGGTTAAAATGATCCCTTTATCAATATCAGAGATGCTTTTATTGTCGTTGTACAAGAATATTGAGCAGCAATCCGACGGCACTTTACACACAATAATAACAAACAAAATATATATTATATATTAAAAAATGACTCTAAGATACTATATATTCTAAACAGACAAATAGACAAGTAACAGGTGGTTATTGCACATTCTGTGTCTGCTTATAGGATTATTATTTCATATTTATAATAATATTATTAGATTAGATTAGATTAGATTCAACTTGCTCTGTCATTAAAATGTGCTGACAGGATTTAAAACGTCTGTACAGAAACTGAAATGACTTCAATTTCATTCCCATTAATGTTCAATAACGTTAAAGGTGGAGTTAATATTGTGATTTGTGTCTTAATGGTGAAATGCTGTCTGACTGTAGCTGCAGCATTAATAGTCTTTATGTAAAATGTAAAAATCTCAACATTTTTGCTGTTTGGTAATATTTACATTGTTCTCATTTTCATAACAGAGGTAGTTTCTGACTTCCCAGTATCATTTACTCCAGATGAGATACACAATGCTTTACTAAGATCAGTATAATATCAGTTATTAATAGCAGTATTAATGTTGGATCACTGACACTTTGTTTGATGAAAACAAATTTCTTCTTAAATATCTGTCATTGCAGAAATCACAGGGCCCTATAACTGGTGAAAACTGTATCTTGAAATATCGGAATATATATCACAGTGAAATCATGCAATGTGAGTTTTTTTCCAATATCATGCAGCCCTATGTTTTATAAGCAGTTATGTTTACATTGTACTGGATCTGTTTTATTTTAGACTGTTTTCTAAGCTGTGGTTAATTTGGTTATTCCTGTTTTTATTTTTATTGTATTTTATTTCCTGCTGGTTTGTATTATTATATTATTATATCTGATTATTAATTATCAATATTAACAGGGTTAAAATGAGGTCCATTTGGAATCCTAGGTGACAGCATTATAAAGAGTGGTTTGGAGAGAGTGGAAATACTGATTAGTTTGTTAGTCTTAGGTGTGTGTGTGTGTGTGTGTGTGTGTGTGTGTGTGTGTGTGTGTGTGAGCAGAATTCAAATGTACATTCTCCCTCTGAACTGGCCGTCCAGTTTACCCAGGTTTGCTCAAGCTCTGTTTGATTTGTAGCCGAGCAGCTGAAGGGACAGTTAAGTGAGGGGTCAGGTTTTGGGTTCATCTGAGGACGTGAGTGAAACCGTGGTGTTTGTTGAGCTGCTTGGTGAGTTTTCTCGCTCTGTGCCAGATGTTTGTCTTGTATTGCAGATCGAGGGTTGAAAGGTTTCCCTGTTTAAACGTCTGCATTTTCAGGACGGTGTTAAAACTGTTAAGCACGTAAAGATGACCAAAACTGTTGTGTCTCCTCTGTCTTCTCCTCCAGCTGGTCACTCAGTGTAACGCCAGGTTTGCGGAGTGTTTCAGCGCACAGAAAGAGTGTAACAAGGAGAAGAACCGCAATTCCTCTGTAGTTCCATGTGAGTCACACATACACACATCAGTAACACTCACACAACCTTCTCTTACTGATTTTGTACAATTGTACTCTCGAGTGGATCAGACACAGCAGTGCTGCTGGAGTGTTCTGCAAGTCCTTCATCAGTGCTCACAGGACGCTGACCACAGGATGCTGTCGGCTGGACGTTTCTGGTCGGTGGACTGTTCTCGATCCAGCAGTGACACTGAGGGGTTTAAACACTCCAGCAGCACTGCTGTGTCTGATCCACTCGAACCAGCAACACACACTAACACACCACCACCATGTCAGTGTGACTGCAGTGCTGAGAATGACCCACCACCCACATCATATCTGCTCTGTGGTGGTCCTGTGGGGTCCTGATCATTGAAGATCAGGGTGAAAGGAGGAGAATAAAGTCTGCAGAGAAACAGATGAACTACAGTCTGAATTATAGAACCACAAAGAGCTCCTGTCTAGTCAGTGCCCCAAATTTAGTCTTGTCTTCAATGTCCCCCAGTCCCAACCATTCGTGTCCTTTATTTCTCAGATTTTACTGACCAAACTCTTTCTCTGAGTGGACCCTGTACTTGTATTTTCCTGGAAGCCCCGTAGTAACGTGACTTCAGCATGTTAGTAACTACACATGAATGCAAGCAGCTTACTATATAAAACCTTGCCCACCAACTTAGCCAATCCTGTCTCCTGTAATCTCCTGTTCTGCCCCCTGATTGGATGTTTGTTTTCCCTCCCAGCTGAGAGAGCACGTGTGGGCCTGGCTCCTCTACCTGGTATGAAAGGCACCGATTACATCAATGCCTCTTACATCATGGTGAGTGCATATCACACTGCTTTGTGTTGAACATTAACTCCAGTCCTCTGGAGCCCGTCTCGATAGAGCATGTCTCTGTAGACTGTGTGTGGAATCTGTGGAGTCAGCGGCTGCTGCTGGGTTTTCCCTGCAGAGCCTGTCTGGCAGTGCTGGAAAAAGAGAGTTCATTTTGGAATATTTTTAGCAGTGGAAGATGCAGCTGAAGACTTTATTACAGAAAGTGTCCCTGACAGACTGCTGTAAGAGGAATAGATCCGTTACATTTCTTCACTTTTTATTAAACAAACAGATGTGACTGTGAGTGCATTTACACACACTCAGTAATCTGGTCTTAATCAGATTTATTAGTTATCTGATTAATCAAATGGTCATAAATACAGAATTCCTAGATCACAGTAAGGACTAGAAATCAGTACATTGGTTTTTGAAATGCACCAGAAATAAAACGGGTGGATAATATTTCTATAATATGAATGGATTATATTACTCTAATAATAATAATAATAATAATAATAATAATTTAACTTGCTCTTCACAGGGCTACTACCGCAGCAACGAGTTCATTATTACCCAGCATCCTTTGCCTCACACTACTAAAGACTTCTGGAGGATGATCTGGGACCACAATGCTCAGATCATCGTCATGCTGCCAGACAACCAGGGGCTGGTAGGTATTTGTTGCGGTGGAGAAGATCTAAAGCAGCACGGGTCAGGGGAAGCTACAGTGTGAGCGTGGGTCAGGTGTTTAAGTCTGAGGTGTCCATCAGAGGGAGTAGTGGGGGTGTTGATAAAGGTGGGTTATATAACTGCTCCAACTGTTTAGTCACTAAACATGGGTTGTTTTTATCTTTGTTTCTCTCCCATCCCTCCTCTGTTCCTCCATTTTCCCAAATCTGTGTGTGTGTGTGTGTGTGTGTGTGTGTGTGTGTGTGTGTGTGTGTGTGTGTGTGTGTGTGTGGGTGTGTGTGTGTGTGTAGGCTGAGGATGAGTTTGTTTACTGGCCGAGTCGAGAAGAAGCCATGAACTGTGAGGCCTTCACTGTCACGCTCATTAGCAAAGACAGACTCTGCCTGTCCAACGAGGAGCAGATCATCATCCACGATTTTATCCTTGAAGCTACGCAGGTGTGTGTTCCGTCTCGGTCTGCGGGAACGTGGTGTGTTTTCCCTTTGTCCATGTGATTATTCTGGTTTTCCTCCTACTGGCCAAACACAAATAATGGTAGGTGAACTGGCTTTCCTCTGGACATTCCAGTTTTCCTCCCACTTCCTAAAACCACATGGTAGATGAATTGTGTTCTTCCAGGTATCCCATTTTTTCTCCCACATTCCAAAAACATGGTGAATTGGTGTGGTGCCCTGTTTAGGGGGTGAAACTGCCTTTGCGTACAGTTATTTCGGGCAGACTTTGGACCTCAAATTGACTTTTAAACTTTCTTAGTGTATATTTTTGTATATTTTCCATAAAAGTTCCAAACCCCTTACTCCTCCCATGTCTAAAGACTGGCATATGTCTTCTCTCGCTATCGCTTTTAGGATGATTATGTGCTGGAGGTGCGTCATTTTCAGTGCCCGAAATGGCCCAACCCAGACGCCCCCATCAGCAGCACCTTCGAACTCATCAACATCATCAAAGAGGAGGCCATGACCCGAGACGGCCCCACCATAGTGCACGATGAGTGAGTAGGAGACCATTGGTAGAAGACATTATCTGTTGCTGTAGCACTCCTTGTGGCAATGTTCAGAATGCAGCTCGTTCTTGCTTTGTGTTATGAAAAGTGACACATTTGACACACCAACACGACTAAGCCTAGCCCAAAGCATCTGCGACCTCGTTCTCAGCCCTAAGACCCCAAACGCTGAGCTTTAGAGGGAGGGGACCACATGTGTTAATTAGATTTGCCACCAAACTTTCACTTTAATCCAACACACTTTCACAGAGCTGGCATATTGCGACCGAGCACTTGTGTTTTATGGAAGTCAGACAAAGCACTGATTGAAGCTCCAATAGTTGGTACATGAGGTCAGAGGAGCTAGACGATGTCCTTTGGCTTGAGATGTTTTTCGAGTTCCATTTCAGGCCTTGGTTCGGTTCCCACACAGACAAAGAGGACACAGAGGCGTGAGTGTTTGTCAATGCCAAGAGGGACACTCATTTTCTTGAGAGGGACCAGTTGGAATTCCAGAATCTGAGAGGAGATGTGCCCTCTGTTCTGGAGTGGTCACTTTTTTCCAGGCGGAGAGGCGACATTTCACTGATAAACATGTCCCCTCTGTTGCCTTTCATTAATTCGCCCATCTTCACTAAACCTCTTAGGGCTGATCCCACAGTAACAATGCCGCCACTAAAAAGCTCAATTAGTCGTTTTCTCTTTATCAGATGAGACGAGAAGCACTTCATTTGCATAATGAATAAACATGAAGGCAGTCCAGTCCAAAGCAGTGTGTGTTGATGTTAAAGGGGACACTCATTACGTCTAATTGATCTCAGCACTTTCAGGTGTTGTGCGCTGGAAGCTGGAAGCTCAAAGAGTTTGCTTGTTTGGCAGGACTTTAATTTTGCATTAAAACAGCCTGAAATGGTGATGTTTTTGTGTAAAATCCTGTAATGTCAGTCTAACACCTCGGTCCACATGTCTCTTTCACTTTTATGATGCGTGATCGTTGGGGACGGCTCAAAGTGTGAATTATATGAACAGTAATTCTTATTTAATGCTGCTTTAACAGCCTCACAGTGATGTGTACAGGCTGCAGTGTGCCACACTATTGTCATTGTGCTACTGTGGTTCTCTAACAGTGTAGTTTAATAATAAAGGTTCCTAAAAGGGTTGTAAAATTTAAATTATAGCCACTGAAACGTTTCAGCTGAAATTCACAAGCAGTTTTTGTTTCGGCAAACGATTAAAAATTCCTGTCTTAAGTTCCCCGATTATTCAGGGCTATGCTCACCAGAGCGGGCATCCGTTGGCATCTGCTGTATCAGTATTGGCAGTTAGTGTTTTTTCTTTAACCCGCATGTCTTAATATTCTGATAGACCCCATGTCCTAAGGGTCCGAAATGACCCACCGTCACCATAAAGTGTCTTTATGAATATTTGAGTTTTCTTTTCACACGTGTTTAATCAGTGCGCACTCGTTTTTATCACCTGTTCTGTTCTTTCTCTACACTAACGTAGAGATGTATTATCATTACTGCTTAAGGTCTGCAGAGGTGTGGACATTAACATTTTAATAAGAGATGGCAATTCTACAGCTTCACTCTGCATTTTGAAATATTGCTGAAGACAAGAAAAACTTTGTCAGGTGCCCAAGAGGATAGAAGACAATTTGAGGCTATTAATGAAAAGGTCTGCAGTGGTCCTCAGTATGGAGGAAAGTGTCTCACTTTCTGGACATTTGTTGCATTTTACAGCTTTATTCCAAAATGGATTCAATTCCTTTTCTCTCAAATCTACACACAAAACCCTAGAACGTTTCACAGTCTTTGCCACAAAACTCAAAATTGAGCTCAGATGCATCTTGATTCCACTGGTCCTCCTCCAGATGTTCCTACAGCTTGATTGGACACCTGTGGTAAATTCAGTTGATTGGACGTGATTTGGAAAGACACCTGTTTACATAAGGTCCAAAAGTAGACAGTGCAGGTCAGAGACAAACCAAGACATGAAGTCTAAGGAACTGTCTGTAGACCTCAGAGACAGGACTGTATGCAGACACAGATCTGGAGAACATTTCTGCTGCATTGAAGACCTCAGTCAGCACAGTGGCTCCATCATCTGTAAATGGAAGAAGTTTGGAACCACCAGGACTCTTCATAGAGCTGGCCACGTGGCCAAACTGAGTAAGCGTGGTAGTCTGAGAGGTGACCAAGGACCCAGTGGTCACTCTTGACAGAGGTGTAATGTTGCTCTGTGGAGAGAGGAGAAGCTTCCAGAAGGACAACCATTTCTGCGGCACTCCACCAATCAGGCCTGTATGGTTGAGTGGACAGACATAAGCAACATAAATCCTCAAGAGGTTCTGCAAAGAAGAATGGGAGAACCTTCCCAAAAACATGTGCCGAGCTTGTAACATCAAACTCAAAAAGATTTGATGCTGTAAATGCTGCCAAACGAGCTTCAACAAAGGATCGAGAAAAAGCTGTGAAAACTTGTTATATTTTGTGTTTTATTTGTAATAAATTTGCAGAGAAAAAAATGAATTGAATCAATTTTGGAATAAAGCTGTAACATAAAATGTACTAAAGCGCTGTGAAGACCTTCTGGATGCACTGTACCTAAACTAATCCCAGCACCAAGTGATATTTACAGGAATATTAATATATTCTATAATATTTTACTCAGTATATTCAATATTCATCACAACATATCTGATTGAGTGATTGGGTTGTGAGATGTATGGTGGTGCATAGCATGCTCTAAGAGGGGTGTGTGTGTGTGTGTGTGTGTGTGTGTGTGTGTGTGTGTGTGTGTGTGTCCGTCCTTTGGCAGGTTCGGGGCGGTATCCGCCGGCATGTTCTGTGCCCTCACCACTCTGAGTCAGCAGCTGGAGAACGAAAACGCCGTCGGCGTCTATCAGGTGGCCAAGATGATCAACCTCATGAGACCTGGCGTCTTCACTGACATTGTGAGTTCCAGCGACTGCACTGCGAATTCTGCTCCCAGACGTGCTGCCGCGACTGAAACGATGAAAAAGTGACATTTGCTGTTCCACGATTAGAAAAACAAGAAGGTGTCTCTTATCAGAAGCAGCTAAATATCATAGTTAAAAATGTTTCCTGCAACGGCACGACGTTATTCAATGAAATATCATCGCTGTCACAAACACCTCGTATCTCCAAAATGTCAGCTTTATATTAACACTGAACGAAAGACATTAAAAGAGACTTCATTCCAAGTCACTCTGGAGCATTTCTATTGGTCTAATCATTGTAAGTGTTTGACACAATGTAAAGATCAATGTTTCAGTTCCAAACCATCCCCGTGGAACCATACGGTTCTTCCTGACATTTAATCATAATTGAGTTATTTACAGATTCTTATTCTGTGTTTTTAAGTTTGTATTTTAGACATTTAAGATAAAAAGTGTCTTCATATATGTCAATGTCACTATAAAGACTTTAAGACTCAGTATCTCAGAACTGCTTGGAATGCAGACAGAACCTTGTAGCTCTAAGGGGACGATATGACAGATGGAGATGAAAGGTTTATGACGGATGAAGACATAAGCGGTTAAAAATCAAACCAATGACCAATCATGATGCAGAAATTTAGTATATATATATATATATTTTATAAATAAATAAAACACACACACAATGCTGAACGTATCAATCCCACCTCGGTGTGCACTATGAGCATGATTTAAGAGAGTACACCGTCTGAAAGCAGTGTTTTCTGTGTCTGTGTGTCTCACAGGAGCAGTACCAGTACCTTTACAAAGCTATGCTTAGTCTGGTCAGCACTAAAGAGAACGGAGCCGGCCCCATGTCCATAGACAGGAACGGCAGCATGGCCCTCTCTGACGAATCGGACCCCGCAGAAAGCATGGAGTCTCTCGTGTGAAGCTCCGTCGGACGCCAAGAGGCACTTAATTTCCTTTGTAAAACTTCAAGGACTACGACAGACTTTTTCTGAGGCCTTTTTTGCCAGAACTTGGTTAAATGAATAACCTGATTACTTTTTTACACTGATAAAAAGTTTTTGATATTTATTTTTTCGCCATTTTATGTCTTAATGTTATCCTACTGAACATTTGCACCTCTGTTTTTGAGTTCACGACAAACGAACGAAAACAACACACACTTCTGTCTAGTTTGCACTATGAAAATATCAGTGTTACTGCCTACTCCAGTCCTTTTCTCTCGCGCTCCGTCACTGCACCCAGGTTTCCACATTCCATGTTCCAGCGTCACTCTACAGCTTGGAAATGAAGAAGATATTACAAAAAGAAACAAATCAGTAACACATCCCAGCTCTCGTGGAGTCTCACGGATCCCGAATCCGACAGCACTAGATATACAAACAGCAGATCGTTAGTGTTCCGAGTCAAGCAATACGGATTTCTATGCCAGTTGTGACTCCTGCACCCCAAACCATAAAACGCTGTCTCTTTATGCATCCATTTAGCCTGTTAGACTCATATTTACTCTCTGCAGGTGGTATTAAACAGCTACTGTGAACGACATTTTTTTTTTCCTTTATTTTATCTTTATTACGGTTCATATTATGCTTTTAATATATATGAATATATCGTATCTCATTATAACTTGTGGTTTTGTAAATGTTAACTGTCACAAGCAACTGGTTCTACTCCTTCTAGACTTGGTTGAATGATTACCTGCACTTACAGCTGAACACCAGTCCATTCCCTCATGCACTCCCTCGCTCTCTAGCGCCCTCTTCTGCTCATGGTTTCTTTACGCTGCAAGCTGCTGCTAAATACCCTGAGTTCAGTGGAATGACGAAGTGCTGATTCAAGCATTAGTGGTGGGATATTGAATTTCATTATACTGCAGATACACTCTGGTGGTCCTCATCGTGGTGTCCGTCGCTGCGCCAGTCAGGTCTCGATGCCTTTTGTATACTCTGATCTTGTCTCGGCAGGTGTGTGATATGTGTGTGTGGTGTGTGGTGCCAAGTGGTTTTGAAACTGAATTTTTCTTAAGCAGAGGTGGAAAATCCAGTTCCAGGAAGTAAAAAATATGTCCGGATGTTCCGGCTGCCTGGACGGCTCTGCTGGAGATCCAGAAATTAAGAACCTGACCCATGATTTTGTCCATCAGGGTGTCTCCGCTGCAGGTCCATCAAGTAAGTGACGTCCAGGCAGTCAGAACTTTTATTTTCTGTACCTGTATTACCCAGCTCAGTTCTGAAGAACATCTCCAGAGGAATCCTCACTCCTCGGTCCAAGCTGTTCCGCTGACTTCCACTCACTTCCATACTCACAACCAAAAAGGTCACTTTTCACGCTCACCTTTCACTCGTACCACAAACGAACCCAGTGCGGTTCTCTCTCTCTTTCTCTCTCTCTCGCTCATCCTCCCCAGCACAATGGCCTTGTTAACACACCTTCTGCCCCAAAACCTGCAGAAGGGACATTGATTGATTTGTAAAGTTTTACCAAAGACTTCAGCTCCTCCGCTCGTCACTCATTCGCTTCTACAGCAGACAAAAAAAAAACTGTACAAAACAAACTGTAAAGAAGGTGGCTTTTGTGTCCATGTCGGCTCAACGAGGAATGTTTTTAATGTGTGTTTGATGGCGTGTCTGGAAAATTCTGTTTGAATTTCATGATGCTGAAAATATGAGGAATTCCACAGCAGACGTTGACTATTTAGCACTTACCCTACACTCGTAAACGTGCTACAAACGGTTCTTTGGGTGATGCCATAGACCAGGGGAAGCCAGTCCTGGTTCTGGAGTCCTGGTTCCTGCATGGCTTCCCATGATTTCCCTGCTCTGACAGAGCTTACAGGTGTTGAATCAGGTGTGCTTGACTTACAGGAGTTTGGAACCCCAGGACCGGGACTGCCTACTATAGACAACCAGTTGGTTCCATAAAGAACCATGTTTGTGTAGAACCCTTTTAGGTTTAAAGAACCTTCACTTGCACTTTGTTTCCATTGAAAAAACAAAGAACGGTGCATCACTCAAAGAACACTGTAGCACTTTACGTTTGTACCTGTACTTTACTGGGGAAAACTGTTGCTGTCACACAAAAACCTTGTATCTCCATTCTTGCTCTTTAATGTGAATCTGGCAGTTACAGACTTTACATTTTACAGGAATAGAAATGCTCCAAAAGAAAGTTTAGACTTTTTTTCCTTTTTTTATGGGAATTTTTGGTGTAACAGCAACAACATGCTGGTTTGCATTCATAGAGGCCTGCAATTCCGATTGTGATGCAGAACAATGATTGGGATTGTAACTTTGACTTATTTGGGATGTGAACAGTTTGATACCACGTCAACGAACCTGCCGGATAGGTCCCGATTCTCTGGATGAAAAAGTCGGATGTCGGAATAAGAACGAACTGGGAATCCTCCAGCATATGAGGCGATATCCTTTGGCCTCAGGTTGCTGAAAGTGTATTTTTCAAGCGAGAAGAATTCCTGCTTCTGCTCTTTTTTGCCCTGTTGCTCATCTTCCGTTGAAAATGACCTATAAGGCGATGCTGCAATTTAAACATTACTATTATTTCTCCTCTTCGTTATTTTCCTTCGAATGTACATACTTGTATTGCTCGTCTACCCACCGATTCTCTGAACACTTTGTAACTTGTTGTATGATCATAGAATTTTATTTTCATATAAAGCTGTTTTCTTTTTCACTTTCAGCTCCCTGAATGTTGTGTGTGTGTGTGTGTGTGTATGTGGGCGGAGTGTATAAAAAGAAAAAAGCCAATGGTCCATTCACAGAGTGACTGACATCACATTCCACACAATTCCCATGCCACCCATACCACCAGGCAGTGATTGTGATATTCTCTTATCTTTTTGTTCACTTTGTGTTTTTTTTTTGGTTCCGTTTTCCGTTTAAAGAGGGCATAGTTCATTTTCTGTGTCCGATTCTGTTGTGCGAGGGTGTCATAGGATAGCTCTTGTAAGCCACTCATTAAGTTTCTCCCATTGACTTGTTCCAAGCAGGTGGGTGTCAACATCACATCCTCTTTTTGTAATCTGGAATAACACAAAACGAAGGAAAATGTGTTGTTTTTCTTTTTCTTCTTGTTTTGTTGAAAGCTATATCAAAGCATTCTATTATAGTGTTATTTAATATGTAAATTGTATTGCTATACATAAAATAAAATATGGGTTTTGATGTACTTTAAGCATACCCATGCTGTCTGTGTTGTGCCATCTGTAACGTCGTACCTACTAAGTGATATTAACAGATGCTTAAGGCACTGCAGCCACCAGGAGGCTCCATAATACTACTGTACCTTTGGGTTGTTGAGAGACGCTCAAGTGACCAGGGAAGAGTGTTTAGAATATGGTCCCCAATATCTATACTTTATTAAGTACGTATATACAGTGGCACTTGAAAGTTTAGAATTTTACTACCACCACCATGTTTCACAGATGGGATATAGTTTATGTGCTGGAAGGCAGTTTCTCCAAACATAACTCACATAAACCACAAAAAGCTATTCTGGTCTCATCTGTCAACTTAAGACAATTGATCCCTGTTCAGGGCAGGGCGTCCACTCACAATTGATTGTCTTACTATTGATAGAAAACACAGACTCCAATTTCACCTACTGAAGGTACAGGACCTCCTGACGGTTCACATACTTTTGCCACATATGTGATATTGAATCATTTTCCTCAGTAAATAAATGACATTGTAAGACCTCACTTCACTGAACGCCTGTAAAATCTTTCCTCACTTTAATGAGGATAAATGTGTTGAAGTGCATTTCAACAGGAGTAAATCGAGATTCAGTAACTGCTGTGCAGGTAGGTCATTAACACGGCATGTTCACAGAATACATAACGGGTTCAGGACTAAAACCCCAATTAACACAAGAACTAACAGTCATCATATTGCCCAACCCCATCTGACAGCCAATCCACATCCAATACTGTGCTGCTTCTTCTTCTTCTCTCAGCTGCTCCCTTTAGGGGTCACAACAGCGAATCATCTGCCTCCGTCTTGCCCTATCCCCTGCCTCCTCTACTGTTACACCAACCATCTCCATGTCCACCTTCACTGCATCCATAAACCTTCTCCGAGGTCTTCCTCTTCTCCTTCTGCCCGGCAGCTCCATCTCCAACATTCTTTGTCCAATATATCCACTATTCCTCCTCAACACACGTCCAAACCATCTCAACCTGTCCTCTCTGGCTTTTAAACAGAGCCACAGTCTCCAAACCTTACATCATAGCAAGTCTCACTACTGTCTTATAAACCTTCCCTTTCACTCTTGCTGCTCTCCTTCTGTCACACATCAGCCCTGACACCCGTCTCCACCCACTCCATCCTGCCTGCACCCTTTTCTTCACCTCTTTTCTGCACAATACTGTGCTTCTATGTCTTCTCATTGACACCTAGACAGGCTGCCAGGCACAGTAGGTACTGGTTCATTAATGGAGCTTATACAGAGTCACTCAGTTATGGAATATTCAACACATTCCGAGTGACCAGCACTGATCCCAGTCACCCTGAACTCACAGAACCACGGTTACAATCATAACTATCATTCCATTTCTTTTCTTTGCATCACCTGTGAAGATGCAAAGCCCAGTGGATGATGAATACCAGGCATGTAGCTGCAGAGTTATTTACCAGTAAAATGTCACGGCAGAATTCCAAGAGCCTGACCCTAGTGCCAACCAGTAGACCTGTAGACTTCTAAAGTGACCTCTGCCATCCAATGGGGTCCCTTTATTCCCGTTATTTATAACATGAATCCTCAAACATCCTGCTTCTCAGTGAAGGAGGTTCAACATACTGATTCACATACTGCGAGGAGAAGAAACGTGCAGTCAGCCAGAAACTCGAGACTCCACACACACAGCAAGTCTCCTTCAGCCTGATTGAGAAAACGGCTCGAAGAGATCACCCATTCATGAACTTGTGATATGTAGAAATATCAGCCATGTGAACGTGGATGGGTTCCTTTATCTGGAGGGGTCTGTAGAAACTATAGCACCAAGAAGAGAGTGAGAAAGAGTGCACAAACTGCCAATCCAAGAAAAAAAATCAACAGCAGGCATACCTGAGGAGTGTCGTGCATTAGTCTTAAATCTTAAACCTCAGCCACTCAGCCCAGTACAGTGTGGATCAGAACACAGCAGAACTAACAGCACAGAAACCCACTGCTGTCTTTATATGACCGTGGAGATTCATCAAGCCTGACCATCTGCAGTGAATCTGGGGTTTGAACCCACACAGAACAAATATACAGG
Organism: Acestrorhynchus altus; assembly: GCA_034509495.1. Classification (NCBI taxonomy): domain Eukaryota; kingdom Metazoa; phylum Chordata; class Actinopteri; order Characiformes; family Acestrorhynchidae; genus Acestrorhynchus; species Acestrorhynchus altus. The sequence goes on along the minus strand of CM067521.1, from coordinate 25,299,882 downwards.
CCTGCATTTCTTTATATGTGAGAAACCTTTATATTATATTGTTTAGTTTCTAAATAGATTTGAAATAATTCCAGCACAATAAAAGTTTAGAATTTTTTTTACTACTTCAGTGAGAGTGAAGTACTGAAAACTACCATATCAATTCAAACAAGAACGGTACCCAACCCTATTGGGGGACTAATTTAATAGTCGAATAGTTTAAGACATCATGCATCATTCTTATAATTTGGGACAGATTGCCAAATAAAAAGTGTGGAATTGATTAACTGCTACTTTTAGTTTCTAAGTGGACACAGAGCTGTAGTGAGAGCATACAGATTGAGCAGCTGTTCATCACATGCACGGTATCAACCATCTGCAGAGATATTACAACCCAAAGACGGTATAAACGAGGAGACCGGTCACAGTTTGAAAGACTCAACATGGATGAATAAAGAATGAATATGAAAAAAATCCTGCCTTTCAACTAAAAAACTCCTTCAGGTTCTCTGCTCCATTCTGAGTCAAACCTCTTCAGTAATGTTCAGTATAAACGTCATAAACAACAGTAAGGTAATGTTAGTGTCCACTGTGGCCAATACTGCTGTGGAAGTAATGACCATTTCACTGTATCCAAATCTGATGCCACTTTGTGTCCACTCACACTGTCTAATGCTGCTCTGAGATATGGGCCCAATGACCATATATACTACTGAAGAGAAGCCACCACAGGCCTAACAGGCTCCAACCATTTCCATTCATTTCAAAACTGCCCCGTATTCAATCCGATTTCCTCCTCCAAACTGTAATTACAGCTCCACTCTCTAATTCCAGCACTTAGTTTTTGAGGTCAGTTAGTTAATAATTGCCATAATAAACCAAATTTAAAGGTGATCTGACCTGATATGACACTTTTGGCCACTAGGTGGGGTCGTTCATCGTCTTTGATGGATGCATGCTGAAAGGACATTCAGCCTTCTAGCTATAAATCAGCAGGTTGTGGTTATTTTAGACTAAATTGTGAAAGGTTTGGAAATTAGAGCATCTGTTTTAATCCAAAAAGGGGTGGGGCATTATGCAAAGGACTAAGATGTGTTACCTCATGTGAACAGAAATTAGCACAATTGTAGAACGAAAAATCCCTTCAGTGCTCCGTCAGGAGTTCTGTTCCCCAAATTCCCCAAATTCAAATCATCCAAATCAAATCATCCACACTTGATCTTGATCTAAAATCTTTTCATACAGTGTTTGATGGTCCAGATTTTTCATCTTTGGCTGTTTCTCTGCAATCTCTATTTGTCTGTACAGCATGTTTTATTTCATGCCTTATCCAGCTGAAGAAACATTCCCCAAAATTGAAGTGTAATGAACTGAAATTGAGCACATTTCCTCTAATGTTCAGCATAAACTTCATGAACAGCAGCTGGGTAAGGATTCTGCTGAGAGTTGTTTTCTGACTGCACTTAAAATCCAAATATTTAGCATTTTGGACAAAATACAAGAGAACAGAGATGCAAGCTCATCAATATCACCCTGAAGTCCTATTCAGCAGTACTGTTATAAAGCAGGTTTGACTTGCAGTGCAATAAAAGCAGACCATTTCTATGATTGGTAGCAGCTTAAATGATGGCCAAACTTTTAGAGCAAGAGATTTTGCTTTAAATTAAATCAAACTTGCCTTTTCTCTGGCAGGGTTGCATTTCATTAAACCCCCCTGAAAAGTCTCTCTTGATCTTCATTACTCTACCCTCAGCTGTTTAACTAATTTCCTTTCAACCAATCAGATTTCACCATGGCTTATTGATCCTGAACCAATGGTGTTGAAGAATAGCTGATGTAGGGGCAGATACCTGCAGAGTACCTAAGACCAGGGGCTGCTGAGGGCAAAAACCCCAAGCAAAAAGAGACAATCAGTTTTCTGGTTATTTAATGTTGAATTTGCCTTGTTTTTTTGCCACCAGGTGACACTGGTGGTCCTCGGCCCACAAGTTGAGAAACCCTCGATTATGTGAGTTTAAAATAGTCATTAGTTTCAGCCCCTTTGAACACTGTGCATTCAGACGTTTGAGAAATGGTTCACACAGGAACAGCCTCACATAACCTCAAGTGTGGACTCTGGGATGAGAGACAATCTGACTACTTGCTTACAGTCCATCAAGCAAAGTCCTAATGTCTCCCAGATGAGAGCCCCATGCAAGCTCTTCAGAAGGCAAAGTGCCACTGGTACCCAGGGTCTGGGCCAACAGGAGCTATGGAGCTCTTGAGTTCAATTCTAAATGTTCTGTTGGGTTCTGAGGATGAGGAAACTAAGCTGAAGTTGTTGACACATTAACACATCCAGGCTCAGCGGGTCAGGCAGATTTGACGGAGCTAACCACAGATGGCAGTGAATCGAGCTGTACTGACAAACAAATTGACTGAAGACATGCCATATCTGTCCCAAATCATTTGGACCACCTCCAGGTGCAGCCGGCACTCTCTCACAGTGATCCCCGTCCTCAGACGAAAGCCTGCCACGTGGTTGCTCAGGCCAAGCAGAAAAGTGCCTCGCAATGAGACGAGGCAAGAAAAGACCCATGTGGCCTATGAAGAGGAGGAAGCCCGTCAACCTTTTGCCGCCTTGTTGACCGATTCAGCGAACTGTAGCCATGTTTTCTGGCTGTATTAGCTCATGCTGGTGCCATCATACTGGTGTTTCAATGTCAAGTGACCAGCATGTAACTCCTGCTGGTGAAAGTGTTCTAAGGCAATCGATCTGAGCCACTTCCCACTGATTCCATGCTGGTGGCCAAAGCAGCCCACAACCTGACAGTCACATCTTGATAGTGACCAGATGCCTGCATGAAGGGATTCACTTTAAAGGCACTCTAGTATGAAAAATGTCTTCGAAGAAGTAGGACCCCTATCGCCAGATCCAAAAGTGAGCTAAGCATCTGTCCAATTTTATCAGCTGCTCTGATCACACTTTGTGGTTCTATAATTCCAGACTAGTACATCTGTTTCTCTGCAGACTTTATTCTCCTCCTTTCACCCTGATCTTCAATGATCAGGACCCCACAGGACCACCACAGAGCAGATATTATGTGGGTGGTGGGTCATTTTCAGCACTGCAGTCACACTGACATGGTGGTGGTGTGTGAGTGTGTGTTGCTCTGGTATGAGTGGATCAGACACAGCAGTGCTGCTGGAGTATTTAAACCCCTCAGTGTCACTGCTGGACAAAGAACAGTCCACCAACCAGAAATGTCCAGTTGACAGCGTCCTGTGGGCAGTGTCCTGTGAGCAGCGTCCTGTGAGCACTGATGTAGGACTAGAGGATGACCAACACAAACTGTCTCTGACTTTACATCTACAAGGTGGAGACACTCGGTAGGAGTGTCTAATAGAGTGGACAGTGAGTGGACACAGGGTTTAAACACTCCAGCAGCACTGCTGTGTCTGATCCACTCATACCAGTACAATACACAGTCACAATGCTATTTGGAACAATAAATGACTGAACTAAAGTTGTGTTTCTCAGTATGGCATCACAATGTTTGCTGAGCCAGAGTGAGAGTGACACCATTGCAGTCTTTGGCAAATTGATGCGGTGTGAAGGGCAGTCGTTGTAACGTTCAGTGTGCATGTAGTCCTGCATCATACATCTGCCTGCCACATTAACCAGGTGACTCATGAAGTGCATCACTGCCCCCTGAATGTCCGCAATCCCGGCTGTTGGGTCACAGACCATTCATTCTCCCTCTCTGTGGTTCATGTAGGTCTCCCAGAACCTTTGGGTCACTAGTGCATGCCTTCTTTTGTCCACTGTCCACAACAGCATGCTATAGTGATGTCCGCACAACTATTATGCTAAACAGTACTTCAGTAAGACTGTCCTGCTTCCAGGAGCACTATAATGCAATTTGGGTCAAGCTTGTCCAACTACTTGGATTTTTAACTCTTTTCCAAGACGGTCTTTGATTTCTTCCAACAAAACAACGTGAGTCAGAATAGAAAGCATACACAATGCGGTGACTTTTGATGGTAAGTCAGGTTCAGCAATAAGGCCTTGTTTATGTCACATCATCCACGTCTCATGATGTCAAATCTACCCACCAAATTTCATTCCTGTTGGTTGACTCCCTCTGCGTGCAACTATTTGTTTGATGGTGAGAGTAAGATGCAGCTAACATTAGAGCTGAAAGGAAGTTGGTGAGCTGCTCAGGTGGTATGAAAGTTAGGGTACACCATCTGTTGGTTCACACGCCTTAGCAGACAGAAATAACAACCACCACTCTACTACCCCAAGAATGAGCTTCTTTAATCACCATGGTTCCAGTAATCTAAGGCCCTGGAAAGTCACAAATTCAGGTCATAAATTGGGTGGCAATGTGACTTGGTGGTTAGAACATTCACCCAGCACTGTGGTCTTGGGTTCAAAGCCTGGACAGGGTGGAGTTTCCTGGATGGAAGTTCTATGTCTCCCTGTGTCTCCATTTCCTCCAAAATATGGACATCAGGTTATGGATTGGCACTGTCCTGGGTGAAACCCTCCTGGTGCTCGATGCAGTCCTCCTCTGAAGGACAGGACAGGTTCTTAAAGATCTTTATGTCTGAAAGTCATTAGGAGAAGAGCAGAACTTCTTGTCTCATAGATGGTGTTAGACTGTCCTCTAGTGGGCATATCTTAAAATCTTGCTGTGAAAGTAGATTTAAGCAGTCCTTTTGCTGTCATAACTTAATAACTCTGGAGACAGAAACAGAGTCTGAGCTGATTTGTGGATTTTTAAAGCTTTTATATCTTAAAAAAGAGCCATTATGGGATATTGGTTGTCTTTGTTATGGTATTTATTCTATTTAATATTGCTATAATCAAAAACTAGATTCTCCATTCTCAGTAAACATTGGACAGCTTGTGATGGCTAGACGACTGCCTATAAAATGCCCCTAATTCTAAAATAACTATATGGACAAAAGTAATGGAACACCTGCTCATTCATCGTTTCTGAAATCAAGGGCATTAAAAAGAGTTTATTCTGCTTTTGTTGGAGTAACTGTCTCTACTGTCCAAAAAGGGGGTGAAGATTTGATTACATTCAGAGACAACATAGTGTTGGAGTACTGGATGGAGCTCCATCATTCTGATAAATGATGATAAAAATGTGAGTGAGTGTAGAAACAAGGAAGTGGTCATAATGTTGTGGCTGACTGAAAACCAATAAAATCGTGCTGTTATGTGATCTCTTTATTAACAAAATGCTGCTGCATAATATCTGTAGTATATATATGTATGTATGTATGTGTATATATATATATATATATATATATATATATATATATATATATATATATACATATATATATATATATATATGTGTGTGTGTGTGTGTGTGTGTGTGTGTGTGTGTGTGTGTGTGTGTGTGTGTGTGTGTTATATATATTACCCTACTGACCTTTATCTTCTTTTCAAAGAAAAAGGTCACTTTAAACTTTACATGCTTGTAAAAATACTGTTAGCAGTGCTTTCAGTCATTTAAGTGTGATTCAGGTAGCAGCATAATAAATATGAAAAAAATGACTGTTTATTATGCTCTTCCTTGCCAACACCAGTAGGGGTGCTAGTATTTTCAGGTATACAAAAATACAGACTTTAATTTAAAGAGTGTTTTGTGAGAATCATGAAATTAAGCCACAAATATATTGTCAATAATTCCCCCCTAGTTTATCTCTCTCTCTCTCTCTCTCTCTCTCTCTCTCTCTCTCTCTCTCTCTCTCTC
>CM067521.1:25249320-25294137 GCA_034509495.1 Acestrorhynchus altus | reverse complement strand
TGTGTGTGTGTGTGTGTGTGTGTGTGTGTGTGTGTGTGTGTGTGTGTGTGTGTGTAAAAAAATAGAATAAACAGTATACAAAAAATATGGAGTGAAGGAAATACAATAACAGTAAATATTTATAATAATTATTCCAGCCTTGTGACTGGAAGGTTACCAGTTTGATTCCCTGAACTGGCAGGACTTGACTGAAGTGGCCTTGAGTAAAGCACTGAACTCACCATGGACAGGGCTGCTCACCACTCCGGGCACGTATGTTCACTGTCCCCTAGTGTGTGAACTCACTACTGTATGTTCCCCTGTGGGTCTTTGCACATTTCCTTTAACAATAATCATAATCATAATAATAATAATAATAATAATAATAATAATAATAATAATAATAATAAGTTGTAGAAAACAGCGTCATGAATCCCAGTTGTGACTTACAGACCACCCAACAGTATTTAGTTCAGAAGCATCACATACAAACATATTACAAACGTTGAAATAAAGTTATAATGTAACGAAACAGATCAAGAACAAAAATAATAAATACTATTCTGTTTTGTTTTTAAAACACTGTGAAGTATGCGGGAGACGTTGGGAACCATTACTGATAACTTATAAAGAAAAAAATAAAGTTTTGTTAATTTTATATTTTAATTAATTTGGGTGATAAAGCGGGGCGGCAGTGCGCATGCGCAGCGTCGTGACCGCGCAGTTGTTGGAGGCGCGTGAATCCGCAGCCGGTTCTCTGCTCTCAGCGGCGCGTGCAGGTGAGGGCAGCTCGGGACAGCTCGGGATAGGCCGGGGGGCAGTCGGTGCAGGTCAGGGGCAGGCCGGGGGCTGGTGGTGCTCGGTACACGGTGTCTGTGCGCTTGGTTTCCCGGGTTTTGGGGGGAGTCTCCGTGGCCGCCTATGCTAAGCTAACCTGACAGGAATTCTTCTCCGCGCCGCGCGGCTCACAAAACGGCCTGCGTTCCCGCCCAGCACCTCGCGGGCCTCACTCTCTATTCACTATTCACTCCTCACTCACCCAGTTAGTAAATACTGGACTTTTCTGGCCTTCGTTGGAACGGTCTCTCTCTCTCTCTCTCTCTCTCTCTCTCTCTCTCTCTCTCTCTCTGTGTCTGTCTGTCTGTCTCTCTCTCTCTCTCTCAAACTGAGGAGATACGTTTTAAACATACCACCACCAGCTCCCAACCCGGAGCCTTCAGTCCTGCAGCTTCAGAGAGAAGTTCAGTGTCCTGCTGTGTCCTCCACAGCACCCTGAGGAGACATCACCTCCATGTCCAATCTCTGCAGACTCAACCAGCGATATATATCGACGTTTATATCTATATCGGGATATAAACAGAGCGGGATACGGGCTGAGCGATATATCGATATTTATATCTATATCCGGCTATAAACCGTGCAATTTGAGCTCATTTGAAATGATTTTGTTTAGTTTAAAGTTTTTAAATCTGTGGAATTTGTGGAAAACCTTATCTGCTCCTCTACTCTGCTCTTTTTCCCCCATTTGTGCTCTTAGTGTGTATTAAGTTGTTTAAATATGGTTAAATTTTTTTTGTGTTTTAACCCTTTAGATACAATGGAGCTAAATGATGCCAACCTCCAAACTCTGACTGAGTACTTGCACAAAACACTAAACCCAGATCCTCTTGTCCGGCGCCCAGGTGTGTGTTCTTTGGATGTAAATCTCTTCTTGTTTTATTGTATTATGGGTGAAATGCTTGAGGTGTCTCTTGATCATTTTACAGCTGAGAAGTTTCTCGAGTCTGTGGAGGGCAATCAGAACTATCCCCTCCTGTTACTGACCACACTTGAGAAGTCCCAGGACGAGGTCATCCGTGTGTGTGCTGCCGTCACCTTCAAGAACTATATCAAGAGGAACTGGCGTATAGTGAGTTCGGACGTAGCGTCTGTTCTGTAGGAGGATAGACTGAGGAAAGATCTTTATTGTCCATAACGCTCTGGGTATGTGCTTGCTCTCTCTCTTAGGTTGAGGATGAGCCAAACAAAATTTCACACCCTGACCGGACCGCCATCAAAGCCAACATTGTAAATTTGATGCTCACAAGCCCTGAGCAAATACAGAAACAGGTAACAAATACAGGCAAATGTAATTAAATACACATGTATTTAACGCTTTAACCACAGACTGTAGAGATTTTAAAAGGCACACTTCAAAGATTCATCAAGTATGCATTCTTGAGATCCTTGTATGGTGACTGTAAGCAGCTGTAGCTTTGACATGTTTCTGTCCCCCAGCTCAGCGATGCAATCAGCATAATTGGACGAGAAGACTTCCCACAGAAGTGGCCTGATCTTCTGACTGAGATGGTGACCCGCTTTCAGGGTGGAGACTTTCACATCATCAATGGGGTTCTCCGCACTGCGCACTCGCTTTTTAAAAGGTCTGCTGCCACCGTGCAATTAGCTGCACAAATTCAGCTTTTATTATATAAAGATTGCCAGGAGCTACTTCATCACCTAGGGTTTTACATTTTCACACCTGCAGTTCATTTGCTTTCGTCTTTGGTCTCCGTATTTTTACTGGTACATTTAACGAGAAAAAGGTTCCACTGACTTTGGTGGCACTCTGAGAAATTCTGAAGTATGAAGCAGTTGATGAGGTGTTATATCACATCATCACTGGGAGTACAGGGGAATATAATGCTCCCCAGTCTCCAAATGGCTTCAAGGACTAGAGCTTTATACATCTCGGTAGACTATATGGACAAAGGTCTTTTGACACCTGCTCATTCATTGTTTCTTCCAAAAAGGATTTCAAAGACCCTGCTTTTGTTGGAAGACTTCTAGATTTTTGAGCACTGCTGAGAGGATTTCTGTGTATTCAGTGATGAGCATTAGTCAGGCTACTTCATCCCAGTTCTCACTTCAAACAACTCCAGAATTCGTTAGGGACTGGGGACCACCTCCTTTTAAAGGTCTTGGTGCTGTTTTGGTGTGCATCAGAGTTCAGTTACTGTTTACACACCTGCACAGAGGGAAAAAAACGTCAGTTAGAAACCTGGACCTGTTGGTGAAATCAACTGTATCTGTTGCGTGTCCTGTACCTCTAGATATCGGCATGAGTTCAAGTCCAACGAACTGTGGATGGAGATCAAGTTGGTGCTGGACACCTTTGCTCAGCCTCTTACCGAGCTCTTCAAGGTGAAAACAGAGTTTTATATATTTGATATTTTCTGGCCCAACTGCCAAGTTAGAGTTGAATTGATGACCCTTGCTCTGTTCACTGGTAGGCCACAATCGACCTGTGCCAAACTCATGCTACCGATGTCAACGCCCTGAAGGTCCTTTTCTCCTCCCTTACACTCATTTCAAAACTCTTCTACAGTCTCAACTTCCAGGTAAGATGACAGAATGTAATGATTCTTAGGATTCTTATTTATCCTTTAAGGAATCATGTTCTATTAAAGACACATTGCCATAGAAATCATAAAGCTCCACACACCGGCAAGAAGTGGCATCCAGTCACACACTGCGTATTTTATACTGGAAACGACTGTCCACCTGAAGGAGCTTCACCCAGAACAGCGTGCCAATCCATATTTGGGCATTTAGAGACACATTCGCAAACCAGAGTAATTGAAAGTAGCCATTTCACCAGCAGTCCACATTTTTCAATGTTGATAATTAGGTTGATTGGTTTCCCGGCTACTCGTGGTATTCATGGATACTATTTCTGTTTTTCTCCAAAATCTTATTACTCTTCTCCAGGACCTTCCGGAGTTCTTTGAGGACAACATGGAGACCTGGATGACCCATTTCCACAATTTGTTAACCTTGGATAACAAACTTCTACAAACTGATGTGAGTGTATTGAACTATATTTAGCCTCTCTTGCTGAAGGAACACATTCTTGGGTACTTTATTAAGATCTCTGTGTGTTTGATTAGATGTTTTATGGTAGATCAGAGTTGGTGGCCTTTTTAATGCTGTAAATAAATTGAATGCCAAATCTACATCAGCCACCATTCACTGCTTTTGATAGAAACTGAGTTGATTTGGGGTTTTTTCTGTAGGATGAGGAAGAAGCTGGTCTCCTGGAGCTGCTGAAATCACAGATTTGTGATAACGCAGCACTATATGCACAGAAATATGATGAGGAATTTCAGCCCTACCTGCCTCGTTTTGTTACGGCCATCTGGAACCTACTGGTCACAACAGGCCAGGAGGTCAAATATGACTTGGTGAGTTACACTGTGGTTATAGTTTTTCATAGTGTAGTTGAAGCAGTAAAATGATCTTAAGTGCTGTACATTGGCATATATGTTGAATATTTCAGAAGAAGCTTCTAATGGAAATTCCAGAATTAATTCAACCATAAGTTTGTGATCTTTAAAATGCTCCTCCATCAAGCTGGAAAGAGAATGATTTCCAGGTGCTCAGTTGCTTTCATTAGGTTATGAGGAACTTTATGGCTTAGAATGAAACCAATCCAGTCTTCTATTAATATTTACATTCATCTGGTTCTTTCTGTTTCCGATAGCTGGTGAGCAATGCCATTCAGTTCCTGGCATCGGTGTGTGAAAGACCACACTACAAGCATCTATTTGAAGACCAGAATACACTCACCAGCATCTGTGAAAAGGTCATTGTCCCCAACATGGAGTTCAGAAGTATGTGCTGTGTTTCGTTACAGATTCTTCTTTCAAATTGGTTGATTTGACAATCCTCAGTTTAGTCTGCTGACTTTTTCTAACCGGTTAAATGTGTTTTGCATGCGTGCACAGGTGCAGATGAAGAAGCCTTCGAGGATAATTCTGAAGAATACATTATAAGAGACCTTGAAGGCTCAGGTAAAAACTCGATTTAAATATCCCTTCGGCCCGTATCCCACTCTGTTTATATCCCAGTGGGAATTTCAGTGGGACCTGCATACCTGGTAGACTTTGGCTACAAGGAGTTAAAAGTCCCTTACTCTAAGTTTACTCTGGCTTGACGTACGCTATGTGGACAGTGCATTCAATAGAATGACTCACTTTACGTTGCACCCATTGCTGACGCAGATGTGCAAATGCACAGCTTGGCAAGTCGCAGTAAAGAAGTACTGCCAATAGAATTGGATGAAAATGAACCTATTGGCACTATGCCGGGTGGTGTGGTGCTCATCCAACATCCTAACCTCACTAACGCTCTTACTGCTGAATGCAGTCAGATCCACACAGCAGTGGTCCAAAATGTAGTAGAAAGCCTTCCTTGGACAGTAGAAACAGTTAACCCGAGGGGACCCAATATCGTCTGTTGCATATATTGGCAACTTCAGGGTCTGTCTCAGTTCCTCTCTTCCTTATTCAGTGTTTGAGGAAATTCCAAGGAATTCCCAATTTACTCAAATCAAAATGAAACCAGTGGAACCAGGCTTTCTACTCCAGTGGCTGATACTGTTTGGACTGTTCAATAACGGGTACCCTTGTGCTACTCCAACAAAAGTAGGATACACCCAAATTCAGAACAATAAGCAGATGACACAAAAAAAGATGTTACATTTACTCTATATATGCTTTGTGTTCTTCACTTGAGACTTTGCTTGGATTTGTAACTTGTATTGCAGACATCGACACAAGACGGCGAGCTGCTTGTGATCTAGTGCGAGGCCTGTGCAAGTTTTTTGAGGGCCCCGTGACTGCCATCTTCTCTGGGTATGTCAACTCGATGCTGACCGAGTACGCCAAGAATCCTACAGTGAACTGGAAACACAAAGATGCAGCCATCTACCTGGTGACATCACTGGCCTCCAAAGCCCAGACACAGAAGGTTAGGGTTTATCCATCTGCTTCAGATGAACAACAAAGTGTGTGTGTGTGTGTGTGTGTGTGTGTGTGTGTGTGTGTGTGTGTGTGTGTGTGTGTGTGGTTTATGTTGATAAAATTTGTAATTCTATTATGTAGCATGGGATCACACAAGCCAATGAGTTGGTCAACTTGTCGGAGTTCTTTGTAAACCACATTCTACCAGACTTGAGGTCTCCAAACGGTAAAACTGCCTGGCTTTCCCTCCACTCAATATTTCTGTAAAGCCTTTTCTGCGGTCACTTCTCTACCTGTATTAATGTTCTCCTCTCTTTACAGTTAACGAGTTTCCAGTCTTGAAAGCAGATGCCATTAAGTATGTCATGACCTTCAGAAGTCAGGTAAACATTTTTGCCTGCCTAGTTTAGTGCTCTTGCTCCTCTCTGGAGCCATCAGGTGTGTCGAGGGCACGGATTTATATTGGAGGCGATTTTTCTAAAGTTACTTTTTTAGAAAAGTTCCAATATTGCAGATAAAATCTACCTCCATGTTGTCACCTTCTGCTTTTATATCCTGTATCTGTGACCTTCGACACTAGAAGTCCAGTAACTTTGTCAAACTCAACACACACAAAACTGAAGGTTTGCTCGTTGGCTAAAAGTCAGCATATCAGAATTCGCAGATCGTAGTCATAACCATGGTGTGGATGTGAAATCTTCTGCAGTGGTCTGTAGTCTGGGCATACTCCAAGTCTGTCCTTTCATTTGAACTTTGTCTTTTCCCACCTCTGCAATATTTCTCACCTGCGTCCTCTGTCCAGACTAGTGCAGCACTTCCTTCAGTCTGAAACCGTTTTAGAATATGGGAGAATTCTCACTGCAGTCAGCTCACGTCACCCCAATTTTTCTAGAGCTGCATTAGCTGCCTATTAAAATCTATGGTCTGGTACGTCTCTCTCTGTGTCTCGGTCTCTCTCTGTGTCTCTCTCTCTCTGAGGTTTTGAACAGTTATTTTCCTGCCTGAAGTCTTTAGACAGTGTTGTGTTCAGATTAGCTTCAGATGATAGTATTCAGGAGGGGTTCCCAAGATATGGTACTCACTAACACTAATTAATAAATATTTGTGTGTGTGTTACATACACAGTGCATTCTGTGATGCACATTTTGTTTTTAGTTTCATTTAGTACCTTTTTTCCCTCAATTCTACACACAATACCCCACAATGACAAAGTGAAGAAAATTTGTTTAAAATCTTTGCAAATTTATTTAAAAAACACATAAATATAAGCTATAAAAGTATTCACAGCCTTAAGTCAGCCACCACACAATGTGGGAGACTGGAATTCAATTCCCAGTCTGGGCCGATATGCTGTGCTACACCAGTAAGAGTCCTTGGGCAAGATTCCAGACACTGACCTAGTCCAGCTCTGTAATATGAGTAATATCTGTAAGATTCTCTGGATAAGAACGTCAGAGGCACCTGAAGGGACTCTCTGACCATGACAAACAAAAGCTTGAACTTTATGGACCGGGCACTGCTCATCACCCAGAAAATACCATTCCTACAGTGAAGCATGGTGGTGGCAGCATCATGCTGTGGGATGTTTTTCTGCAGCAGGAACTGGGAGAGTAATCAGGGTTGAGGGGGAAGAGGACAGCAGTGATGTACAGAGACATCCTTGATGATAACAGGACAATGACCCTAAACACACAGGACCCTAAACACGCCAGGATAATGAGTGGCTTCAAACTTTTCTCACTTCGTCATCGTGGGGTTTTGTGAGTAGAGTTTTGTATGTTATATTTTTGTTGTTCATGTTTTCATGTCTGCACCTGTTCTTCTCTCAGCTTCCCAAAGAGCAGCTGCTGGAGACGGTGCCTCTGCTGATCGCTCACCTGCAGGCAGAGAGTACAGTGCAGCACACCTACGCCGCTCACGCTCTGGAGCGCCTTTTCACAATGAGGGGTCTCAACAACTCCACGCTGTAAGTCTGTGTCCAGCCTCTGCTAATAGGGCTGGTAACAACTGTTACGATTATGTATTCCATTGCTGCTCTGTGGAGAGAAATGAACCTTCCAGAAGAACAGCTTCTGCATTTAGCTTACGCTCTTATCCAGCGCAACTTACAAGGTTATTCCTATTAGAGGGGTCGTAGGTGTCCTGAACATAATATGACACATTTGTCTCGTAACACCTGTTACAATTACTGTATATGCTACATTGGTTGCTTTGGCTGAGAAATGTTGATTCCTGCTCTGCGAGCGCTCTCACAAATCACACTTAACAGATAAAATCCCCTAAAACCTATTCACCTCCTCCTGCCACCCCACGATTTCCATCACTGTTAGAACATCTGGTACAGCAGTGGATCCATCGATGTATTGAAGAGGAGGAGGGTTTCGCCTGAACAACTGTATTATGAGCACTATATAAGACTAGAGGGTGCTTTTCCACCTGTGTGGAACGGGCTCACTTCTCCTTCACAAACCAGATTTTAACAAAAATAGCTTCGGAGCGGGAACTAAAGAACCGGTGTGGGCGTGTCTAGCAATGACGTTCCATTCAATGACGTTTTCTTACCACCAAGCATGTTTGATCATGCTTTACACACCACTTAAAAAAATCTGTAATTATTTCATCTAATTTTGTTAGTGGTAGGTCAAGCAGAATATATTTAATGAATTTTATTTATTTTTTTTTATTTTTTTTTTTATTTTTTTTTATTTATTTTTTTTTAGTATGTCAGCTGCTGAGATTGCTCCATTCACAGAACAACTCCTCAACAACCTGTTCAATGCTCTGGCGATACCCGGTTCCTCTGAGAATGAGTACATCATGAAAGGTGTTTCTTCATGTACAATATCAAATGATTATTGAGTACTGTTGTTTAGCTGTATCAGTATTAGTTATATGTGTGTGTTGTTGGGATGTTACAGCCATCATGCGAAGCTTTTCACTCCTACAAGAAGCCATTGTGACCTACATCCCTACGTTGATTGGCCAGCTTACTCACAAACTCCTCCAAGTGAGCAAGGTGAGCAATCCACGTCTTCTGAAGTTGAGTAAACATAAGAAGTTGGGAGCAGAAATGCAGAAGACATTGTGTCCAGTCTGTTGGTTCACGTCTCATTGTGGCGATGGATTTACAAACAGGACAAACATCAACAGCCATCCATTAAAGGGGACACTTCCAAAGAGGGACTTGGTCCTAAAGGCAGGATGGGACATTCGTAAGAAATCAAACTGAACACGTGACCGTTTCTATTAATTTTCTGCTACAAAATGCAAATTTCAATATGTTTAAATAATGCCGAAGATGGATTCCATGGGTAATTTTTCATGTTGTATTTTTCACAATGTATTGTATGTTGTATTTTGCCATTCGGCTGAAATATGTCAGGTTTTATTTTAAAAATATATTGCCCTGCCCTGACATATGCTATTCTTATTCAGGGTGTGTCTGTCCTGCATGTAGCCCTAAATAATGCTGCCTTTGATCATACTGTTGTCAATGTGTCTCTTCTAGAATCCCAGCAAACCCCATTTCAACCACTACCTGTTTGAATCACTGTGCTTGTCCATCCGGATCACGTGCAAGGCAAACCCAGCAAGTGTGGGCAGTTTTGAGGAGGCCCTTTTCCCTGTCTTTACAGAGATCCTCCAGAATGATGTGCAGGGTGGGTAGAATATATGGAAGAAGGGTTTCAGCATTCTGAATACGTTACACTAGTTTATCAAAGAAGTAAAACCTTTTTGAGCCAGTTTCACCAGTTTGATCTTTCTTTCTTCCCTGCCCCAAATACAGAATTCGTGCCATACGTGTTCCAGGTGATGTCTCTCCTGTTGGAGATTCACACAAACAATATCCCCTCATCCTACATGGCGCTGTTCCCTCACCTGCTTCAGCCAGTGTTGTGGGAACGCACGGGCAATATCCCGCCTCTGGTTCGGCTGCTGCAGGCATACCTGGAGAAAGGGGGGGCTACTATTGCCAGCTCTGCTGCAGACAAAATTGTAAGTGCCTAAAAGTATAAACCTAATGTAAGGCATCTTTTGGAGGAAGGAAGGGGAACACCTGCTGTGGCCCTCACAGATGTCAGAAGTCCAGTCTAAACCTGATAAGACTGATTTCCCTTGTGCTTTTCCAGCCTGGTCTCCTTGGAGTGTTCCAGAAGCTCATTGCCTCCAAAGCTAACGACCACCAGGGCTTCTACCTGTTAAACAGCATAGTGGAGCACATGCCGCCGTAAGTGATCACCAGCTCTGATGTCCTTTTGGTCACTTTAACCGTGTATTAAATGCACTGCAATTTACTTTTGTTTCTTTCAGGGAGTCTATCACTCAGTACAGGAAGCAGATTTTCATCTTGCTCTTCCAGAGGCTGCAGAGCTCCAAGACCACCAAGTTCATCAAGAGTAAGTGTAGAGACAGCAGTCGTACAGCAGCAATGACATATCATTAGTCTATGGTATGAGTTCTGCAAGTTTTCATTCAATGCAGAAGACAAGGCTTAGTTCTCAAAGCTCTTTTAACAAACCCACCCATCTCCGTACTCTCCTTTCTCTCTGCAGGCTTCTTGGTTTTCATCAACCTCTACTGTGTGAGATATGGGGCAATTGCTTTGCAGGAGATATTTGATGGCATCCAGCCAAAGTACGTTTGGAAATCTGACTGTTTTTAAGAACATAATAAAATAACAAACTGTCCTTCGCCTTAGGCAGTAGAGTCCAGTTGTTGATCAGAAGCTGTTTCCTGTTTTACATAGTTTTTAATTTCATTGAAAGGATGTTTGGCATGGTGTTGGAAAAGATCGTGATTCCAGAGGTGCAGAAAGTATCTGGGCAGGTGGAAAAGAAGATCTGTGCAGTGGGCATCACTAAGATCCTAACAGAGTGCCCAGCCATGATGGACACAGAATACACCAAACTCTGGTAAGAGGATGTTGCAGATAAGCTGCTGACTTGGGGGGGGGGAAATGATTTCAGTAAATTTGTTGTACAGGGTTTGATACTAAATTGGTTCATACTTTCAAAATTTAAAGAATAGACACCTGGGGTGTTATTGATGCATAAGACACTGCATTTCATGACCCTACAGGCAGCATTTTGAGGGCTGTGTCAGGATTCTAAATGTCATAACGTTGATTCAGAGGGACCTACAAACATGATACGCACATCAAATCGAACCATCAACCGGTCATCGGTCAACTTTCAGCTCTGAAAAGTGCTAAAACCACCTGTAAATGCATCTGTAACTGAACACCGGCAAGGGAAGGGATCGGGGCTAGGACCACAGGGACTTAGATATAAGGTTCAGAGTCCTCCATCTCCATCAGAAGTACTGCGTTTTGAGCTCAGGTTTCCATCAAGATGTCCAAGCTCTGCAGTGATTTCTAGTCCATGCCAAAAAGTTTATTACAGATTTGTGATCAAACATGTTTATAAGACAGTAGTGAGACCTGCTATGATGTATGGTTTGGAGACTGTGGCTCTGTCTAAAAGACAGGAGGCTGAGCTGGAGGCAGCGGAGGTGAAGATGCTGAGATTTTCTTTGGGAGTGACGAGGATGGACAAGATTAGAAATGAGCAAATCAGAGGGACAGTGAAGGTGGAGCAGTATAGAAGGTAAAGAGAGGCCAGGTTGAGATGGTTTGGGCATGTGTTGAGGAGGAATAGTGGATATATTGGACAAAGAATGTTGGAGATGGAGCTGCCAGGCAGAAGGAGAAGAGGAAGACCTCAGAGAAGGTTTATGGATGTAGTGAAGGTGGACATGGAGATGGTTGGTGTAACAATAGAGGAGGCAGGGGATAGGGCAAGATGGAGGCAGATGATCTGCTGTGGCGACCCCTAAAAGGAGCTGCTGAGAGAAGATTTGTGATCAAAACATCAATAAAAATATCAATATTCTGTATTTAGACCTGTTATAGTAGCTCAAGATCTGATATTATCCAGCAAAACTGTCCTAAAGAGTATAAATATATCAGTCTATCGCATCACAAAGGTATTGTAACATTTGTATAGTGACATTTGTGGCCATACAGTCTGTATCATGGTACAATCTTGCCAGTGCACAGCCCTTGTCCTTTACCAGTTCTTTGCCTGTTTGATTAATAAAAACATTAGCAGCTACTGGAATTGATCGTCTTTGTGCTTCAGGCCTCTTGTACTCCAGGCTCTCATCGGTTTGTTCGAGTTGCCAGAGGACGACAGTATCCCAGATGATGAGCATTTCATTGACATCGAGGACACGCCGGGATACCAGACTGCTTTCTCCCAGCTCGCCTTTGCTGGAAAGAAGGAACATGATCCGATTGGGGATGCAGTCAGCAATCCTAAAATTCTGCTTGCTCAGTCGTTACACAAACTGTCCACAGCTTGCCCTGGCAGGGTGAGAACATCAGATTTTATCATTTTTATCGTTATCGAATGGTCAGTATAATAAAATATAATCGCTGTTGAGTGTTTAACATGAATGTGTATCAATTAGTTTCTCTCTTTTTAAGAACATGATCTAATGTAAACCTCTTTCCCGGCAGGTTCCATCAATGCTGAGTACGAGTCTGAACACCGAGGCGCTCCAGTTCCTGCAGGGCTATCTTCAAGCAGCTTCAGTCCAGCTGCTCTAAAGTAAACGCTCGCTTTCTCTGCGTTTTGTTCCTGGAATCGGTCGATACTCCGCAGGGGGAAGAGGACTTGCTGTCGAGACTGGGACTGACGTACCTGGACTACACAAACCAACAAATGACCAGTTGACTTGACATCTTGGGCGCACAACCGCTGGGTTTCTCAAAATCGCACGGTCATCTGCAAGAGGGTATTTTAAAGAGTTGTAAAAATGGAATTATGTATAAAATAATGGACCAAGAAGAGAAGAGCAAAGTTATCAACGCGTGTCATCAGTTTGGTGGACAATCAGCTTCCACCAAGCTGTCGGTTAGTAGAGGATGAGCCGATGCTGCTTCAGCACTTAAGGATTTCCCATCTTGCGCTTTAATTTGACTCCTTGAATTTATCGGTCCGCTGGCATTTAAAATTTAGGAAGATAACAACGGTCTCATAACGTATCTCAACAGTATTTTTGGAACAAAAACGACTAAAGACTTGGACGAACTTTTGACGGAACGAGTTGGCCGACATTTAACGTCTTTGCGAATCAGTGGGAGTGTTTTTCTTTCCTGTAGTTTCCCGTTTTTACTGTATGAACAGAAGGGCTCTCGTGGCACTAATAACAAAGCTCTTACCCACCTTCACCTTCTTTTCTCCTCCTTTTCTTTGTTGCATGTCGCATAATGTTTTGACTCTGTCTGGTCTTAGTTTTAAGGCTTTATCTACTTGTTAATAAAGAAATGCACTTGTAAAATTCTCATGGTTTCTTTTAGCATATGAAGACTTGCACAGGGACACGTCTTCTACACCTATACTTTGTTGACCTGGTCCTCAAAGCTGGAAGTTTAAAGGGGTGTATTTGCTCACACTTTTTTTTTTTTTTTTTTTCTTTTTTAATAAATAGTGATCGCAGGATTGAATCCCAGCTCAGAATCTGAGAGATGCCAGTCTGGGTGTGTAGATGGCGTGCTCACCCCACATCACACCCAGTGCGATTCTTCCTGAAACAGAAACTGATCTCAAGTTCTTATTATAGCAACCTTTCCTAAACCCTAGTCCTGAAGGCACCACTGTCCTGCACATTATCAGTGAATTCCCTGCGCCTCAGAAAGGGCTCATCAATGAGCTGATTTGTTGAATCAGGTGTTTCGGGAGCAGATAAAGCACCAGGGTTGCACCATAGTATCATTTTATGATTTCATTTCTTAATGCAAGCATTTAATGCTCTTGCTGAGGTTCAGGTTGCTCCTCTCATTGGTTCTGTAAAGGTTCTTCAGTCTGAATTCCTTGTAGACTGGAATTTATCCCATTGCTGGTAGAGCTATTTCCTTCACACTCTGACTGTAAGTCACACCTTTTATCCAATCATCTGCTTTGTGACCAGTTTCTCCACACACCGAGACATTCAATACTCTGTACCACAGCACACCCCACAGGTATTCATAGCCTGAGCCTACTAGTGCAGTGCCATCTGTAGGAGCCTGTTTACCACCTTAAACATAACATAAAATGAACAATGACTGCAGAAGCAAGCTATTCATAATGTTCACAAGCAGAAATGTCCAGCCGACAGCATCCTCTGGGCAGCGTCCTGTGAGCACTGATGAAGGACCAACACAAACTGAAGAAACAGATGAGCTTCTGTCTCTGACTTTACATCTACTAGGTGGAGACACTCGGTATGCATGTCTAATAGAGTGGACAGTGAGTGGACACAGTGTTTAAACACTCCAGCAGCACTGCTGTGTCTGATCCACTCGTACCAGCAACACACTAACACACCACCACCATGTCAGTGTGACTGCAGTGCTGAGAATGACACATAAGATCAGAAATGATCTGTGATGACATTTATGATTCTGAATCATAAAGTTCACGTTTTATTAAATCCTACTTAAAGTGGAGGAAGTGTGTTTGTAATAATACTGTCATTGATGTGTTTATTATTTGTCCATCTCTGTGTTTCAGGCATTGTCGGCACAGGACTTTTATAGTGAAATTCCGAGTGCGCTTGTGTGTGTGTGTGTGTGTGTGTGTGTGTGTGTGTGTGTTTGGGGTGTTATGCGCATGCGCGGCCGGCACTCTGCGCTGCAGGTTTGCACAAGTTCAGTCTGACTGGGATTGGAAGGGTTGGAGGCTTTCTTCCCCGAGGAGACATCAACGAGACAGTTTAGGACGAGCTGAGACTGGAGCTGAGACCTGGTAAGACCCGTGTATTAATGGTGATGGTGGTGATGACCTTGAGTTCTTCTTTCCCGTCTGAGAAGATCCTCCCCCTTCAGACTGGCTGCCCACCTTCAAATCAAATCAAATCAAAATTTATTTTTATAGCGCTCTTCACAACTGAAGTTGTCACAGAGCAGCTTCACAGAAATAAAATAAATAATTAAGAAAAACTCCCTCTACTGGAGGAAGAAACCTTGGGAGGAACCAGGCTCAGGAACCATGGCAGTGTGGGAAACTATTCCAGGTCCAGTAGGTGGAAGGTGGAGAGCCAATGTAGACATCAGGGGAGCTTGGAGTCCTTCTCAGATGCGGCAGAAGAGCTTGAGGTTAGGACCTAATCAGTTCTGGCTGGTGACTCATCGTTAACTCAGAAAAGATACAGAGATGAATTAGTTTGAAATTTAAAAAGAGAACAGAGAATGTAAACATTACCAGAGTGTGTCGAGTGACTCCGGCAGATCTGACTATAACAGCATAACTAAGGAGAGAACCAGAAGAACATAAACATGGAGCATCCTGAAACATTGGCATCTAACTGCTCCACCGTCACAAACCAGAGTGATCACGAGAAGGAGTCAGGCGGCAGCACCAACATCCCAGTTTACCATAAATCCCAGTTTACCATAAATCCCAGTTTACCATAAAACCCAGTTTACCATAAATCCCAGTTTATCATAAATCCCAGTTTATCATAAATCCCAGTTTACCATAAATCCCAGTTTACCATGAACCTCAGTGTCCATGAACCCGTGGATCTGCAGCCTGTAACTAAGCTAAGACATTAATGACCAAATGCTACACTGAACAAGTAAGTTTTCAGCCTAGACTTGAAGACTGAGACAGTGTCTGAGTCCCGAACATTATCTGGAAGGTTATTCCAGAGCTGGGGGGCTTTGTGAGAAAAGGCTCGTCCCCCTGCTGTGGTCTTCTGAATTCTGGGAACTAATAGGAAGCAGCTCCCTGTGATCTGAGTGATCGTGGTGGCTCATAAAGGTGAATTAGATCCTGTAAGTATTCAGGAGCGAGTCCGTGTCGGGGTTTATATGTAAGTAAAAGAATTTTGTATTCAATTCTGAATTTAACCGGAAGCCAGTGCAGTGCTGGTAGTATTGGACTGATGTGGTCAGATGTTCTAGGTTTAGTCGGACCCTGGCTGCAGCATTTTGAACTGAAGGCTGTTTAGGTTCCTACTTGAACAACCTGACAGCAGTGCATTGCAGTAATCTAACCGTGAGGTAATAAAAGCACCAGTTTTTCAGCAGTGTGTAAGGACAGGGCTTTTCTTAACTTGGAAATATTACGAAGATGGAGAAAAGCGGTCCTAGTAATATTACCTATGTGTTGGTCAAACGTTAAATCTGAGTCAATTATGACGCCAAGATTTTTGGCTACTGAATTAGGTATAACTGAGAAATCGGCCAGATTTAGCATTAAGTCTGATAATTTATTTCTTGCGATTTTAGGACCCAAAAGGAGGACCTCTGTTTTGTTACTATTTAGAAGGAGGAAGTTATGCCCCATCCAAGATTTTATGTCTTTTATACAGTCTTCCATTTTCTTTAATCTAGTTTTGTCGTCAGGTTTGGCTGATATATACAATTGAGTATCATCTGCATAACAGTGGAAGTTAAAGCCATGTCTGTTTATTACTGTGCCAAGGGGTAGCATGTAAAGAGTGAACAGTAGTGGTCCTAAAATAGAGCCTTGTGGGATTCCATATCTCATTTGAGTGTGATTGGAAGACACATCCTTTACATTTACAAATTGAGACCGATCAGTTAGGTAAGATCTGAACCACGAGAGGGCTGTCCCTGTGATTCCCACCACGTTTTCTAATCTTTCTAGGAGAACAGTCTGATCTATTGTATCAAATGCTGCACTTAAATCTAGCAGCACAAGCAGTGACACACAGCCTTGATCAGAGGCAAGAAGGAGATCATTTGTGATCCTAACTAGGGCTGTCTCAGTACTATGATGAGGCCTGAATCCAGATTGGAATTTTTCATATATGTGATTCTTGTGCAGGTATCTGCAGAGTTGTTGGGCCACAGCTTTTTCTAAAACCTTAGATATAAATGGTAAATTAGAAATAGGTCTGTAATTATCGAGTACACTCTGATTCAGATTTGCTTTCTTGAGCAGTGGTTTAATGACTGCTACTTTAAAAGCTTTAGGTTTGTAACCTAAACTAAGAGAAGAGTTTACTATTGTTAAGAGAGGTTTGATTATAGCTGACAGCACGTCTTTAAGTAGGTTTGATGGTATTGCATCTAAACAGCAGGTGGTGGAATTTGAGGAGTAAATAATTTTCTCTAATTCTGACTGTGGAAGTGGGTGAAAGGTTTCCAACTTCTCTTCTAGATCTATATTTCTGCCAGACCAGAAGACAAACTGTTTGGATTTAAAATTATGGGTTGAATTTTCTGTCTAATATTTTCTATTTTATGATTGAAAAAGTCCATAAATATGTTACTGGTGAACTTTGATGGAATCGTCGGTGGTGTACCTGCCTGATCGCACTGAAAAGTACTCTGGGATTGTTTTTGTTCTTTGGATAAATAATCTGAGCGAGCTCTAGTGAGAGCCCTTCTATAGTCAATTAGGCTGTTCTTCCAAGCTGAGTGGAACACTTCCAGTTTAGTGGAACGCCATTTCCGTTCTAGCCTTCATGCTGACTGTTTCAAGGTACATGTCTGACTGGTCTGCACCAGTTCCCCACCTAATTACACACACCCCAACCATCTACTACTCTTACTTCATTTATGCTCTTCATGGTGTTGATTGCAGCAAATGTATCGGTGTCCGCTCGCTCACCGTGTGGGGACACGTGATCAAATGGGATGGAACCTTGGTCACCACGCCCCCGAAATAATGACTAAAGAACTCTTTCTATCCCACAACCTTTATTCTCTTGAATAGCTGAGCTGATGACTCCCGATTCATGATCTTATCTTTGATGTCATCTACCTATACTTTGACATCCAGTGTAGACAGCAAGAATTTCATTGGATAGATAAGTTTCCTTACTGTTCATATGACAGTATATATAAAGCTCTCGAGCTGTGTTTCACACGGTGTTTTGAGAATGTCATCTATCAATAAATGAGTCAAAAAAAAAAAAAACAACGAACTGTAAATCGACTTCAATTTGTTCAAAATGTGCACCACTGTGCCACCAACAGATATACGTTCAAAATATAAAAAGTTGATTTCACAACTGGATAGAGTGTTAGATGTTTTAGTGAGTCCCCCCCAAACCAGTAACCACATTTACAAAAGGGAGGCTAATTGGAGACATCAGAGTCGTCAGTTTGGACTAAGGGTCTTTTGATCCTCTTTCAGGACTTAGGGGGGAGGTCGAAATTCTGGGGACTATCCAATGATTAATGGTGTTGATGGTGTTGATGGTTAATGGTGTTGATGGTGTTGATGGTGGTGATGGTGTTGATGGTTAATGGTGTTGATTAATGGTGTTAGTGGTTGATGCTGTTGCTGGTTAATGCTGTTGCTGGTTAATGCTGTTGATGGTTAATGGCGTTGACGGTTAATGGCGTTGACGGTTAATGGTGTTGATGGTGTTAATGGTTGAACAGTTCTACACTACTAGTTGAGAGTCTTCTTTGTGTAAGAATGCATAACATGCATTTATTACATGATGACAAATGATTGATAATTTTATAAATATTCATAAACAATGAATTGTTTACAGTACACCGTGAGTCTGTGGCTGATGGCCTGTTTAAGCATCATGTGTTCATGTTGAAAAAATGCAAAAATACATTCACAAATGGGTTTATCAGTGTTTATCGGGCTTATCGGGTGTTCTAATTCAATGGATTTGTAGCTAAAAAAAAATATGAATCCGACGGATGCGGATTTTCCTCAGCTCTGTCACATCCCTAGATAACGGTGTTGATAAATCAAAACATAAATCAGATTCCAGTTCATTTCAATAATAATTCAGACTGAAGTGATTGTTTTAACTGGTTTGGGGGGATTTGTAGTTTAGCCCCGCAGCAGTGACCGAGTTTAGAAGTGCACACCCCATCACAGAGATGGACCCTGACACTAGCAGTGTAGACGAGGGCTGTGATCCCTATTTATAGAAGTGTGCAAAAGTTTTGGTCCCCTGTGTAAATGAGAATGTTACAGTGTGTCCACTGGTGTAAATCTCACTGCTACCTCAGTGAAACCTGGGGCTGGAACTAATAACCTGCTGGGTTTGGCTGAGCAGAGAAATAAGGTCTGATTCTGTTTTTTGTTTTATTTTAATGTTTATAAATCTCAATGGTTGAATCTTTGCTTTGTTGTTTATATAATTATGGGCCCTTTCACCACCTGAGAGAAGCTCAGCGTTACCAAGAGCGAAGAACTGGACAGTAAAGGTATGTTTGTCCTCTGCACACGCCCTTAACGAAGAAAACCTTGATACACACTCATTACAGACTTCCTGAATTTCTCGACACAGTCGACCATCCCTCCCATTTCCTGCTCGTTCAGGTCTTTGATACGTAGATGTGTTTTGACTGAGTTTCTGCTTCAATTTTTGATGGTGGGTCCATATCAGTGTTTTGAATTTAGGTCCTAATCTGTGTTTACTCTCTGTATTTGAAAAGCTGCTGCTCTGTTAATGGTTTAATTGCATATCAGCATCAGATTATTAGGTTATTATTATTATTATGGCTGCTGGGACTGAAGTGCACTTGAGCAGCTTTAGGGAAAAGCCAGAAGTCACACGGAGCCCTGTGGGGAGAGTAGGGAGCCTGAAGAATCACAGGTGTTTTTGGATCGTTTCAACTTGGGAATCAGCAAGCTTTGTTCAGAAGCGTTGTTCAAGTTTTGCTATCATATTGTCAAAAACAAAAATCTGACGACTCTCACTTACACTTCCTCACTCGTCGGTGGTCTATCGGTGACTGCCAGCTTCTGCAGGTCAGGAAATATTCAAGCCTGTACACCATTGTGCACCAAACCATGGGTCCCTAACATCATTTGTTTATGCATGAAAAATTCTGGATGTCTATTTTTTGAACGTACCTCAAGCTCGGGAAGTGGACGCTCGAACAGTGGTGATAGCGGTGAGCAGTCCCCCAGAAATTGAATGTGCTATTTTCTGAGTATTATAAATTGTGTATAAGTGTGAATTCTACTCACATAGCTTTGGCAGGAAGTCCTGCAGTATCTCCATCCCCTGGTCTGATATCCTTTAAGGTGTGAAGTTTATAGCGATCATTGTGATTCAAAGATTATTTCGATAAATGAATTTTGATTTGGGTCCTTTTTTTGTTCATTATTGCAGAACTCTGTGATCAACTCTGCTTTGTAGGACCATTGATGTACATTGGACAATTCCAGAAGACCATGCTGAAGATAGGAACACTCCTGATCAGTAAGTCTGCTGCTTTATGAAAAGTAAATCTGCTGCTGAGTTAATAACACTTTCTTCTTTTGCTTTAGGGCTCTAATCAAAATGGTTATCCTTCCTTTTTCATTTAGGTGGACTCCTGAGGTTCCACTGCCTAGAAATCAGCTATGTTTATGCGCTGGTGAACCACCCTACAACTCTCCTGTGTAGAATTGAGTGCCAAAGTGAGCTCAAGTGGACCATCTTCATCCCAAACACAGCGGACATTGCTTACTGTAACAAAGAGAGGTGCACGGTGGACGAGAGATTTCAGAAAAGATTCTCTTTCGTTGAAGACGGAAAAGGTGGGAACTTCTCCCTGCTCATCAGACCCGTGGTCTACAACGACAAGGGCTCCTATAGGTGCAGGTGTGGTGGGGAAACAGCTGAAGTGAAGCTGAAGGTGTATTGTAAGTGCTTGTTCCGTCAGGGCTGTTAAGACTGACGCATTGACCCCATTCTCAGAAAGAGAAGAATCATGAGAACTTCCACAGTAATGTCAGGTTTGTTTCTGTCTCTCAGTTCCTACAGTTATTACAGCTTACCAGATGGAGAAGATCACCCTCCCTTGCTTTGGAGACACTCGCAAAGATGCCAAGGACGTTCAGTGGAGAAAAGATGGACAACAGGTTTTGCTGTTCAGTCGTGAGGGTGTGGTGACGGGAGACGGCTTTAAAGATGGGTATGAACTGTCTCCAGTGACCTTTGAAGATGGGGATCTTTCCCTCCACATCAAGTCGGTTCGCCCGTCAGATGCAGGGCTGTATCTGTGCTGTATTCACGGAGAATCAATCGAAGGAGAACCTCATGCTGTCCAGCTTAAAGTTGAAGGTTAGCAGACGTCATGATAACCTTTAATCTTATTCTGTGTGACAAGAAGGGGTGTTAAATATGCTTCTGATGCAGCAGCAGATCACTTTTCTGAATGGATTTCAACCACAGCGCTGATAAACATAAAGAAAGAGGAGGAGTTTCCACAACAGCAGCGTTACAGACACAGCTCAGAAAGAACCTCCTTCCAAAGAGGAGGTGCTGCTTACTTACAGTTACCCATAAACCATCCACACGTCTGCTCTTACCATTCTGTGGAGGGAAACCAACACCTTCACCTGCAGCGTTCGCGTCACAGGAGCTTCAGGACCGAGTCATTTCTCTGCGTGTGGATGGTTTATGTGTAACGGTAAGTGTGCAGCTCCTCCTCTTTGGAAGGTGATGGAGAGAAACGTGGTGTGTAAACACAGTCTGATCTTTTCATGTTGTTTTCATAAAACTGCTGTTCGAGAGAACTGTTTACCTTTACTCAGTGATGGTCATACTGTGCCGAGTCTTTGGTGTGTCGAGTCGTTTAAGGCATCGACGTTGCTTCATTATGGGCGAGTGGCGTCTCTGATGACGCCTGGAGTCTCGCTGGTTTAGGAAGTGGTTTGAGTGTTTGACGTAATTTATGAACATACATCAAGCAAAATGTATATTTACCTTAAAATTAACGTCACCATCAGTGTTCAGAAACACATCCACTGAACCATCTTTGGAAAACATCAAAATATATTAAAGTGTTTTATGTTTGTGGTCATTATTCCCAAACTGACACTGTTAGACCACCAAGAGGCCGTCACAAACAGCCCAAATGACTAAGGTTTTGACCACCACGGGGTTTGTGCACGCGGCGCCTTGAGAAATCAATCTTTTGGAACCACTTGGATGCAGTTTCAGTGGTTCACAAGGCTTCATCTGACCATTACCGTGACGTCTTCGAAGTACATTGTCCTGCTCATGGTGTACCCTCATCACTGTGGTTCTCATCTATATCAGATATCTAGATCTGCTGCTGCAGTTTTCACTCACCTGAAATGGGCATGAGTGGAATATGGAGATGTTCTTTTCTAAAGATGATGGTTCTTTATGAAATCCTAACCACTGTCAGAACTGTATGTCCTAATAGGATCTTGTTGCTACAACCATCCTCATAACTTCCTCTTTTTTTACAGAGAGAGGACATTCACGGTGCCACACACTGTTCATAGTGCCGCTCATAGTGCTGCTCATTGCAGTTTTTGGTACAATCATGGTCCTTTATTTGAAGGGAGGGGTGTGTCCTCTTAAAAGAAGACCCCCAAATTTTGCTCAGGATGAAGACCAACTTGGACCAACAGCACTCAGTTCTTCACCCACTAATCTGCATGTAAATGGTAACAACTCATTTTAGTTTTCTGACCATATAACTGCACTTACTGAGGAATTAAAAAGTTGATCTCAGGACATGTCTGCTGCCAAGGACTTGGCATAAGTGTAGCTTTTAAAACCAGATAGTCTCACTTCTTTACGCTTCCTGATGAAAAAACCCTGAAGTCATCACGGTATCTGAAGACAAATGAGCGGACATCGTGGAGACATGCAGACCAGTTCAGTTTCAGTATTCCAGCTTACATGTGCCTTCCTCCAACCTTTAAAGCTTTACTGTAAATATTTTTGTATATTTTGTATTAAAACTAAAAAAAAGAAAGACAGTAGTTTTGCTTCACTTTTACTCCGTTTACACAGTACAGTTCAGTACACGTTAAGACTTCACAGAAGACATTAACCAGGGAACGCCGCTTCCACGCAGCAGTCGCACAAGCCTCAGATCCTCCACCATCGGTAAGGTCACTAAAGACCAGATCCACAGCTGTCCTACAAGAGAGGAGAACCTGGTTACAGCTCCATATTGCACATTTCAGACAGAACATCTACTGTTTAAAAGCATAAGTTTGAAGATACCTCCACTGCTCCACATGAAGCTCTTGGGGGGTGTTCAGGCCAGTCTTCACATTAGTGCACGAGACCAGCTAGAGAAGAGACTGAGCTTTAGTACCAGAAGAACAAAGAACCAAGAAGGCTTTATTTATAACTGGTGCGTCAGAAGATTTGGCTTTAAGTAAAAGGCGGTCAACAGGGTCGATCTGCCGGGGAAAAAAGTGGTCATCCTTTACACCACAGGTCACCAAAACCAGAGCTTAGCCCAGTTCAGAGACTCACCTATCTAACTGCAGAAGACCTGTAGTCTCAGGAGTCCATCAGCCATGAGGAATCAGCACCTACGAGATGATAAAGATGTTTCAGGTCATGCATATAAAGGCCTGTGGTGCAGCTGGTGTCCAGCATGGCTCAGACAGTTTGGCTTAATTCTCTAAAGGGTCAACAGAGTCGATCTGCCGGGGAAAAAAAGTGGTCATCAGGGCCACAGTAAGACCTGCTCAGATCCTGCAGGAAAGGAACATCAGGAACCGGGACTCACCAGTCTGGCTGGGCTGGAAGGAGCTTCCACACAATGGCGGTCCGCCATGCTGTAGATCGGACCACGTGCTGCCTGGAGGACAGAAGTCCAGCCACGTTAGTCCATGCAGTTACAAGAATGACCTTCAGAAACATTTAAAGCCCTAATCTGAGATATTTACAGATCATCTGATCTACAGGATAAACCACACTTAAGACCACCATAAAGCATGTAAGATCATCCACCCATCCCCTCATCTATCCAACCATCTACTGATTCATCCATCCATCCATCCATCCATCCAACCAACCAACCACCTACTCCTTCATCCATCCATCCATCCATCCATCCACCCTCTGCACGGGTGAAGAAGGTAGAGCAGCTCTGGAGCAGCTCTACAGCAAAACACACGTGTTACTCACCGAGCAGGCGCAGACTGAGACCGAAACACGTGCGCAGCCCAGCTTTAAGCCACGCGTAGCGCATGCGCAGTGTAGAGCAACCTCATACGCCACCTTTCAAATTAAGAGTTTCGCTCACGGTACCTAATAAAAGCCCATTAAATATAATAAAAGTCCTGTTTAAATTATACTGGAACACAGTTATGAATCACAAAAGGAAACAAATATTTAATTATCAGGTTCAACATTTTATCTTCACAATGTTTACTAATTCACAAGTGTGAAGAACTTAAACTAATACAATAAATAATTTGATAATATGCAGTGTGTGTGTGTGTGTGTGTGTGTGTGGTCACTGTCCAATGAAAACCATGCATCTCCATCTTTACCCTTCTCAGTAATGTGACTGGTGTTCTTTATACTGGGTTCATAACTGGACCAGTAGACGTTCCAGAAGGAGCTGCAGTGAAACCTTTGTACAATGACTTCCAGCCAAAGTTCACAGCAGTTTTGCTTTCTTCTGTAAAGTCTCCATTTCTGAGATACGTGTTTTTCATTGGACAGTGATGATATAAACTCTTATTCATATTTCCCATTCCACCTTAAAACATACAGCACATACATTCTGGTGCCATTTAAGGAGGAACCTTAAAATTCCAACAAGAAGCTGATGCATATGACCAGCTCCTCCTTTATACAGGGGTCAGACACAGAGTCCAGAACCCAGAGAACTGTGGATCTCTCTCTCTCTCTCTCTCTCATTCTCTCTCACTCTCTTTTTCTCAGAGGGAGGATTAGAGTAGGCCCAGGTCCACCCATAGCTTCTCCCCTGTAGGCCTCTAGATGGCGTTCAAACACATAAAGTGCAATAAAGACCTGATTTAATCCTGTTCTTTTCTAAAGTTTAATAAAATTGTAAATGAGCTCAGTACTGAGGTCACACTTTACTGGGCTAAACACAGTCAGCTCCTCTGATCACATAGGAGGTCTTTGTGGTTCTATAATTCAGAATGTAGTTCATCTGTTTCTCTGCAGACTTTATTCTCCTCCTTTCACCCTGATCTTCAATGATCAGGACCCCACAGGACCACCACGGAGCACTACAGAGTAGCTTATGTGGGTGAGGGGGTCATTCTCAGCACTGCGGTCACACTGACATGGTGGTGGTGTGTTAGTGTGTGTTGCTGGTACGAGTGGATCAGACACAGCAGTGCTTAAACAGTGTGTCCACTCACTGTCCACTCTATTAGACACTCCTACCGAGTATCTCCACCTTGTAGATGTAAAGTCAGAGACAGAAGCTCATCTGTTTCTGCACAGTTTGTGTTGGTCATCCTTTAGTCCTTCATCAGTGCTCACAGGACGCTGCCCACAGGACGCTGTCGGCTGGACGTTTCTGGTCGGTGGACTGTTCTCGGTCCAGCAGTGACACTGAGGGGTTTAAACACTCCAGCAGCACTGCTGTGTCTGATCCACTCGTACCAGCGTAACACACACTAACACACCACCACCATGTCAGTGTGACTGCAGTGCTGAGAATGACCCACCACCCACATAAGCTACTCTGTAGTGCTCCGTGGTGGTCCTGTGGGGTCCTGATCATTGAAGATCAGGGTGAAAGGAGGAGAATAAAGTCTGCAGAGAAACAGATGAACTACAGTCTGGAATTATAGAACCACAAAGAGCTCCTGTATGATCAGAGGAGCTGATAGGATGGACAGAGACAGGATAAAGAAGGTCATAATGTGATGGTTGACTAGTTATGTTTAAGACGTTAAAGTAGAAAGTGAGAACATGATACCATCCCCACTCCCTGGAGAACAATTAGCACCTATTTGTGTGAACATTAACACCTGTCCCACTGTCCCTCAGGTGTTTCAGTCAGGGTGGGCTCCAGCTCTTTGTCTCAGCTCTGAAAGTCCTGGTATGAAAAGGGATTATCCCCCATTAGCCTTTGATGAAGAAGGCCACCGTTCTGCCCCCCTCATTCTGTCTCCAATGCAAAGTGGAGACACTTAAGCACAAGCAACTGTGAATGGCTGACCGCTCAACAGGCCAGACTAGTGTCCATCTACATCTGCGCTCTCAAAGCAAACACACGACTAATGACATCGACTGTCTCTTCAAGAGATCCGACGAACAGCGCCAGGCAGGATTGAAAACACCAGGCCAAATGGACGGCTTTTTTCACAACTTTAAAAGCAACAACTCAGCGTGTGGTTCTGCTCCAGGCCTGTTAGGAGAGCGTCCCATGTGGAGCCTCATGAAGCTGCTCCTCATGAAGAGAATGCCAGGTGTGAAGCTGTTTGGATGGGTTTAACCCTGTTTTGCTCTTGGCTTTCAAAACCCGCACCTTGTGTTTCCACTCACTGGCCACTTTATTAGAAACCCCACCTTGTGTTTCCACTCACTGGTCGCTTTATTAGAAACATCTATTATGTACGGTCACTATGTGTGTGTGTGTGTGTAATGATGTAATAATGACTGACACAGTGCAGAAGAGATGGACAGTCTGATTGCTGTTGGTACAAACAACCTCCTGATGAGTCTGCTGCTGAAGGTGCTCCACTGCCTGACCAGTAAGTCATGGAGGGGTCAGATGTGTTGTCCAGGATAGTGGTCATTTTGTTGAGAATCCTCATTTCCACCACCCCCTCAAAGCTCTCCAGTGAGAACCCAAGAACAGAACCAGCCTTCTGGATCAGTTTGTTGATGTTCTTGGTGTCTCCTGTCTTCTGTGATGGTCACACATTGAAGGATGGTAGGCCGGAGTGTGGTGGTCTTCCACAGTCCACCACCATCACCTTGATTTTATACCATTATAGAACTAATTTCTGGATGTTTTAATTTTTCATTGTTATTTCTTTAGAAACAACGGTTCTAGTTTCATTGGCACAAACTTTTTCTAAAATTAATTTTAATTTTTTAAAAGATATAACTGATAACAGAAACAATGTAGAGAAATTGTGCAGATGATCTTGTTTTTTTTAAGAAAGAAAACAAACATAAGAAATTGCAGATCACTTTGCTCTTAATCCCCCTCCCCGTAAAACAGCCTCTTTAAAAATACCTTTTTAAATATTGCTGATAATTTGTCTTTCAGACTAAAAATAGATTATTTTGTTTTTAAAAATACATCTAATTTTAAAAATGCATATATTTTTACTTTTTAAAAAGGTCATATTAACAATGTTGCATTTCAAGTCAATAATCAGGTTTTTAAAATTTAAAAAGTACCAATAATTTTCTTAATTCAAGAAAAAACACAAAATCCCTTTAAGATTGTTTGCTTTTAAATTATTCAAACAATTTATACTTTTTCAAGAAATACTGCAGATCGTTTAGTTCTTTAAAAAAATAAGCAAAAAGAAATCTGTTTGAAGAAATATCACCAAAATAGCTTTTAATAGGATGCACATAAAAAGTAACTTTTTTTAGTTTTTACCACATATCGACCAAATATACACACATAAAATGAACATAAGGAATTACAAAGTAATAATTATGAAAATATAAAAAGCAACTTTAACGCTGATGCGTTTGGTGAAGTAAGGTTAATGCAGGCGGTTCTGTTTTACATGTTCAATAAAGGGTTGAATGTTGAACAGTTATGTTTAGCTTTTTTTTAGCAAACATGAGATTTGATCCATTTCCACTGAATAAAACCACTTCAAACCAGTAAACGTTACACTTTAATGCTCCGTTCACGAGGCCTCATAACACCTACCAGCTGACGTCGTTCATACGCTTCACTTGGTTTATGTCAGTTGTTATGATAGATTATGAAGGTGTTGTGAAGCATAATGAGCGTCAGCGAAGGGTATAAATAATCAAACCGTGTTCTCTGAGAAATAGAAATGTGAGGTTCTTCGGGGGTTCTTCAGTGAAAATATCAAGCTCTGAGAACCTAAAGCACCTTTTGGAAGTTCTATTGTTCGTTTCAACATGAGTGGCCTTGCTGTTGCAGTGTTTTGAATGTGGTTAGAGCTGGTTTAGGTCATTCATGTGTTAAGGGGTCAGTGAGGGAAGCCCACTTGACTTCATTAATCCCCTCCAGTGATTGGATTAGCCGTGTAGCAGGAGACAGATTCACTCAACTGATGGCAACACTGCTCAATCAGTCTTCATTTCCTCAGGAGCACTGATGTTCTTCTAATCAAGGCTGTTTATAGAGGTGCTAAATTCACCCTGCTTATTCTTTTGACATCGAAGCAGAAAGAAATGATGGCCCACCTTTAGAAGTGGCATCAACTGGGAACAGAGGAAAACGAAAGCGATGGCTGTGAGAAAGCACACGCTTCAATGCGAGACATTCAGCCACGGCCCCAGAGGCCGAACGTTAGGGAGGGGCTAATTGAGGGGGTGCAGAGAAACGCTGGTGAGATCACTGTGTGTGTGATGAGCTAACCAGGGTGTGGGACACGTTTGACCTTTGGGCCCAGTGTGGAGTGGGCAGGCCCTGCCAGGCCGCCGTCTCCAGGCTACCGTCGCTATAGCAGAGGGAAAAGGGGGCACAGCAGGTGGGAGGCACTGGAGCGGGGCTGAGCACTGGAGCTGTCACCCGTGATCTCGGCAGTGTCCCCGTAACAGCACAGAAGACAATCGGGGACTTGTCATCACTCGTCTGATGTTTAGGTCTTAATCAATTAGGGGTCAGGCTGGGTCACTGCGGCATCAACGTGAGGATAACCACGCCGGATCTGTTTTCGTTGTTCCTCTGGGAGCTGCACTCTGCTCAGGTGGATAAACATGGAGTGGAGTTCAGTGTAAACCATCTGACTGAAGAAGGTTCTACCCAGTGCTCGGAGAACCCAGTCGACATAAAGCTCATTTATAAACACGCTAATAAAGGTCCTACAGCAGAACCGCTGCTCTTATCTCTTATCGTTCTTTTTGGAGGTCTGGTTGTTGGGGTTAGGATCAATCTTAGGTTTACTTTCCACTTTTAAGATCTTGGGTTTATATTTAGGTGGGGATTAAATTAGGATCGATCTTATATTTTTTGGGTTGAGGTTAAATTTAGGATTAGGATCAATCTCATGTTTAAACTTTGGGTTGAGAAAGTTAAGAATTAGATTCACACTTTAGGTTGAGGTTAAGTTTAGGATTAGTATTGCTCTTAGGTTTACATTTCAGGCAGAGTCTAAATCCAGGATTGGGGTCCATATTATGTTTACTCTTTAGGTTATGATTAAGTTTACAATTACAATCAATCTTACATTCACATTTTGGGTGAAATCCAGGATAAGGATTAATTTTAGGGTTGGGATTACGCTGTTTAGACTGGAGTGAACCATTAAATTGAGGTTAAGTTTAGGAATTGGATTAAGATCAGGTTAGTCTTTAGACTCAGGTTAAATCTAGGAATTGGATTAAGATCAGGTTAGTCTTTAGACTGAGGTTAAGTTTAGAAAGTGGATTAAGATCAGGTTAGTCTTTAGACTGAGGTTAAATTTAGGAAGTGGATTAAGATCAGGTTGGTCTTTAGACTGAGGTTAAGTTTAGGAAGTGGATTAAGATCAGGTTAGATTTTAAACTGATGTTAAATTTAGGAAGTGGATTAAGATCAGGTTGGTCTTTAGACTGAGGTTAAATTTAGGAGGTGGATTGAGATCAGGTTGGTCTTTAGACTGAGGTTAAATTTAGGAAGTGGATTAAGATCAGGTTAGTCTTTAGACTGAGGTTAAATTTAGGAAGTGGATTAAGATCAGGATATTCTTTAGACTGAGGTTAAATTTAGGAAGTGGATTAAGATCAGGTTAGTCTTTAGACTGAGGTTAAGTTTAGGAAGTGGATTAAGATCAGGTTAGTCTTTAGACTGAGGTTAAGTTTAGAAAGTGGATTAAGATCAGGTTAGACTTTAGACTGAGGTTAAATTTAGGAAGTGGATTAAGATCAGGTTGGTCTTTAGACTGAGGTTAAGTTTAGGAATTGGATTAAGATCAGGTTGGTCTTTAGACTGAGGTTAAGTTTAGGAAGTGGATTAAGATCAGGTTGGTCTTTAAACTGAGGTTAAGTTTAGGAAGTGGATTAAGATCAAGTTGGTCTTTAGACTGAGGTTAAATTTAGGAAGTGGATTAAGATCAGGTTGGTCTTTAGACTGAGGTTAAATTTAGGAAGTGGATTAAGATCAGGTTGGTCTTTAGACTGAGGTTAAATTCAGGAAGTGGATTAAGATCAGGTTAGTCTTTAGACTGAGGTTAAATTTAGGAAGTGGATTAAGATCAGGTTGGTCTTTAGACTGAGGTTAAGTTTAGAAAGTGGATTAAGATCAGGTTAGTCTTTAGACTGAGGTTAAATTTAGGAGGTGGATTAAGATCAGGTTAGTCTTTAGACTGAGGTTAAATTTAGAAAGTGGATTAAGATCAGGTTGGTCTTTAGACTGAGGTTAAATTTAGAAAGTGGATTAAGATCAGGTTAGCCTTTAAACTGAGGTTAAATTTAGGAAGTGGATTAAGATCAGGTTGGTCTTTAAACTGAGGTTAAATTTAGGAAGTGGATTAAGATCAGGTTGGTCTTTAGACTGAGGTTAAATATAGGAAGTGGATTAAGATCAGGTTGGTCTTTAGACTGAGGTTAAGTTTAGAAAGTGGATTAAGATCAGGTTAGATTTTAAACTGAGGTTAAGTTTAGGAAGTGGATTAAGTTTAGATTAGGGCCGGGGTTTAGCAGTGGGACTGGGGATTAGGATCTTCTCAGGAGTTTCTCCTTCACTCGACCACCCACCCATCTATGAAGGGCACCACCCCAGCTTCACCTTCGGGTCTCACGCCCCCTCTGTGGGCGTGTAGGCGCCCCTCCCCCGCCGTTCCGCGCGCTACTTAAAGTCCAGCGCGCCGCGGTGCCGCTGAGAGCGCCGGAGGAACCGCGCCGCCTCTGCAACTTCCTGACCACACTTTGATACTTTGTAACAAGACCACCTCCTCCACCACCTCCTCCTCCTCCACCACCTCCTCCTCGGCATGCTGCTGCTGCTGCTGGTGTGGAGCTGCGGGGGTCCGGCGGCGGCGGCGGCGGCGGAGAGCCCGTTCCCCGGGGCGGCGGCGGAGCGGCGCGCGGTGCAGCGGGAGATCCTGGCTCTGCTCGGGCTGCCGCACCGCCCCCGGCCGCCCTCGCCGCTGAAGCGCACCGCCGCGCCGCTCTACATGCTGGACCTGTACCGCGCCGTGCTGGCGGACGGAGCCGAGGCGCGCGCGCCGCCGCCCGCGGAGCCGGAGGAGGAGCGCCTGCTGAGCGACGCGGACATGGTGATGAGCTTCGCCAACCTCGGTGAGTCCCGCCGGACGTGGCGGCGAGGCGCTGATGGCAGGAGCGTCCGCTTCTGCTTTCGGTGACTTTCTGTCTGGGAGTCGCGCCACTTGCTGACACGGATGTGCAAACGCACACAGTGTTTGTGGATCTCCTTTACGTTTCAGGGTTTTCTTTGCTTCAACTGCCAGAAGAATAGGACCAGCTACAGCACACCGGCTCTTCTGCAGCCCATAGATCAGTTTGATCTCGAGTTCTAGATCAGTTTGATCTCGAGTTCTAGATCAGTTTGATCTCGAGCTTTAGATCAGTTTCATGTCGAGTTCTAGATCAGTTTGATCTCGAGTTCTAGATCAGTTTGATCTCGAGTTCTAGATCAGTTTCATGTCGAGCTTTAGATCAGTTTCATGTCGAGTTCTAGATCAGTTTTATGTGGGTTTGATCTGAGTTTTAGGGGTTTTTTTCTGAGTTTTAGGGTATTATGTGGGTTTGATCTGAGTTTTAGGGTTTTATGTGGGTTTGATCTGAGTTTTAGGGTTTTATCTGAGTTTTAGGGTATTATGTGGGTTTGATCTGAGTTTTAGGGTTTTATGTGGTTTTTATCTGAGTTTTAGGGTTTTATGTGGTTTTTATCTGAGTTTTATGGTTTTATCTGAGTTTTAGGGTATTATGTGGGTTTGATCTGAGTTTTAGGGTTTTATCTGAGTTTTAGGGTATTATGTGGGTTTGATCTGAGTTTTGAGGTTTTATGTGGTTTTTATCTGAGTTTTAGGGTATTATGTGGGTTTGATCTGAGTTTTGAGGTTTTATGTGGTTTTTATCTGAGTTTTATGGTTTTATGTGGGTTTGATCTGAGTTTTGAGGTTTTATGTGGTTTTTATCTGAGTTTTAGGGCATTATGTGGGTTTGATCTGAGTTTTGAGGTTTTATGTGGTTTTTATCTGAGTTTTAGGGTTTTATGTGTGTTTTTCTGAGTTTTAGGGTTCAAGACTGAAGTGTTTTTGTTTTGTAGCTTTAACTGTTTAGC
The DNA here is from genome assembly GCA_034509495.1 of Acestrorhynchus altus. Taxonomy (NCBI): domain Eukaryota; kingdom Metazoa; phylum Chordata; class Actinopteri; order Characiformes; family Acestrorhynchidae; genus Acestrorhynchus; species Acestrorhynchus altus. Next base: position 25,262,226 of record CM067521.1, on the reverse strand, counting down.
TGCAGGTCCTGCACGAGCAGACTGGATGTCCTGAAGGTGCTTCTGTGGTAGAAAGTCAGAGTTTTGAGTCTGTTTGGAACCAAACTGTGATCTTCAACCTGGTCAGTAGAGCTGTCGTGTGCGGTGACTGAGCTCCAACCTGTGCCCTGAGAGACCAACCACATAATCTGACTGCTGTAGACCCGCAGAGAAGTGCAGAGGAGAGGACAGTGGAGGAGAGTAGATGAGTGGAGAGGACAGTGGAGGAGAGTAAATGAGTTTGGAAGAGAGTGGAGGAGTGTAGAGTAGAGGAGTGGAGGCACCATGCAGTGGAAACGTGCCAATAGATAAAGGTAGAACTTCTAACAGTAGCCTACTATTTACAGGGGCCCACCGAGTAAGACAATATTATAGACACTGTACAGGGTTCTCAACCTTCTCCACCTCACAGCCCACCTGTTTATAACCACAAAGCGTAACGGCCCACACGACAACACCCTCAACTCACAATCCACTGCTTCTGCACAGTCTCAGGACCGAGATCCACATTTCAGAGTTTAGCACAGCAAATACATTTAAGAGCATTTTAATTATTTTGGTTAATGGATCACTTGGTGTAAAGAACCCGTAAAATAGTACATTTTGACCGAAAGTCGTGTTTTCTTTTCGAAGGTGAGACAGAATGCAGATGATTTCCTTTAAAACGAATCAAAAACAAAAACATTTTAATTGTACAGAAGTGTATTTTCAAATGGATAAACATACACTGTTTAACACAACAGGGGGTTAAAATAGACAGTCTGTCCTGTGTCTGGGACGTCTGTCCCAAATGTCCACCACAAACATGAGCAGTAAAGATGTGTTGCTAACATCAGACATAGTTACAAATTGTGGACTTATCGTCTAACAGCAGCCTTCTTATACCATTACATCATATCTAATGTCGGGTGGCACTCGCGGATGACTTTGTCACTGTGACGTGGTTCTCTGGTTCTATTTGTCTGCATCAGGTGTGTTTATGGTTATTGTGATGATATTGCTGATTGATGTATTTATACTAAATAGTAGTTTTAAACACTTATGATTTAACATACCATCAATGGACCACTGGTGGTGAGAATGTAGGTGCTTTAATTGGTTCTTTGACTGATGCTACAGAAGAACCAACCAATAAAGAACCATGTTTTGTAATAGAGATGTGCGGAAGCAAGTGAAGAACACTGAAAAGGTTGAAAGAACCATCACTTGATGTAAAGGTCACCGAACTAAAGGTTCACACTCACTTTCATATGACAAACATGGTTCTTTATGAAAACGCAGGTGGTTCTTCTAGAGCGGTGGTTCTCAATTCTAGTCCTGGAGAACCACTGCCCTGTTTGAGTTCTCACTAATTCTAGCAAACACGATTCAACCAATGATCTAACCGTTGAGCCCTTGCTGAGATGAACTGGGTGTTCTGGCCCTGAATCAAGCTAGGCAGTGGTACTCCAGGACCAGGGTTGAGAACCATTGTTCTAGAGAGTCGCTTAAAGAACCATTTGGATTGTTATTCTTGTGTAAGCGAATGCGGTTTTTGTACTTGGAGGCCAAATGGCGGTCAGACCATTGAGGCACCAGTATACACCGGTGTGTCTATCAGCTACACTATACAATTACACCGTAGACGTGCTAGACGTTCGTGACTGCTGATCCCACTGCTGGAATAGACTGTCTTCTAGGTAGATCCACACGCTTGCCCACCCTTTGGTAAATGAGCAGTAAGCAGAGGACAGTGTATCCAGCAGCATCTGATTAGATGAGATCTCTGCCTGGATTCCTGAAGGCATTTTGATACGTCAGTATAGTGGAAGTCTGGGTTTTGCCAGGCTGATCATGTGCCAGTGTTCACAAAGCAGAAAAAATGCTCCGTACTTTTAGGGCCTTCCAAGAGTGCTTTCTCTGAATCGACCTGCTCGGAAAGATAAAAAGGTTGGGACGGCATCTGCATATCCGATTTCTAGTTCCTTCAAAGCGTCGAGGAGGGTTTTACTAAGCTTTGTTTCGCATGACTGGGATTTGGGGGGGTATTTTCTGAACTCTACTGAGGGCAAGATAAAGCTGACCGAGAGATAGAAGGTCAGATAGGCTGGATTGGGAGACCCTGCTGTGTTTGTGGAGATGTGGAGGAATAAAGAGTTTCACAGTTGAGGTAGTGATTATGATAATAATAATATTAATAATAACAACAACAATAATAATAATAATAGTAATAATAATAGAAATAGTGGTAGTTTTCAATTCTAGATTATGCACAGGCATTTGAAGCACCACCCATAACATCATGACCTCCTTGTTTCAGCAGTCACTGTCCATCCCATCGGCTCCTCTGACCACACAGGAGCTCTTTGTGGTTCTATAATTCCAGACTGTAGTTCATCTGTTTCTCTGCAGACTTTATTCTCCTCCTTTCACCCTGATCTTCAATGATCAGGACCCCACAGGACCACCACAGAGCAGCTATTCTGAGTTCTCGAGAGGATCAGACACAGCAGTCTGTATTGAGAGTCAGTGGTCATAATGTTATGGTTGATTGGTGTACTTTTCACAGCCCATAGAAATGGTCCCACACACTGTAAAACGAAACGTGACTAGTAATTGAATCATCTGTCATGTCCTGGATGTGTTCTATCCAATGGGAGAGAGCGCTTGGCTGTCCCAGAATAGTCCTGAATGGACATTTTTCCATGAACGTTGTGTAAACAATGTGACCTACAATACTTCAAATCCAAGGACCAATGCAACACACATGGAGATGCTACTGACTGAATGAACTTCTCTGAAGGCCCAGACATGAGGCTTCTTGAGAAGTATTGATGGTGTTAGCAGTAATAATAATTATTATTCATATCTACTAAACATATTAATGACACTGGAAGTCATCCTGTTTGTGGTTATAGCAGCGGAATTGTGACAGACTGTAATGGAGTCACTCAGAACGGCAGCAGGTCATCCTCAGTGACGAGTCCCGCTTTCATTTTGGTGGAGACGACCAAGGAATCTGTGTGGAGGCACCGTGGTCATAGTGTGGATGCCAGATCACATACAGACCGTCACACACTGCTGCCGTCTCAAGATCTGGTCTTGAAGACACAGATACTACGCCGTGGTCGGTCTCATCTCCAGACCTGTCCCTGAAAATGTGTGGACGCTATTGGACGCTCTATCAACACTCCACCCCTACCGCACCATCTGCAGAACTGAGTGAGAGCATTCAAGCTGCATGGGATGGATCATCACAGGACATCATTAGGATCCTCTACACCTCCATAGCACAACTCCAGCTGCACACTGTTCCCAATAATATATATGCGTAAAGATGCATGTGTGGGCGAAAGTCTGTGTTTATTCATGCTTTGTCAGTGTATTTGTGCGCAAGCTGCGAGCAGGACAGGGGACTTCCTCGACCATTATTGCGTTTATTAAATCCAAATCCTGTCTTTGTTTCCTTTGGAAATGGTACCGCAGGCTGTGTTGCACTGTGCTGAAAGAGCAGTCCTGTGCCGGATGGGGATCTGCTTCCCGCCTCAATCCTTCTCTCCCTCACTTTCACCCACTGTTATTATTCAGACACACACCGAAGGACCGGTCGTCCCTTCTAGCCCGTCAGTCTCCTTCCACGGTACACAGTGGCCCCTGAAAACTCAGCATTGTTAGCAGAGCCAGCCGCCGATGTGTAATCCCCTCTTGGGTATTCAGTGAAAACGTTTATGGGCTAGAGAGGGATATGATGTGAGCTTATGAGGAATCTGCAGGGGGAGAGGTCTGTTAAACAGGCCCAGCCCTCGTCCCCCCCTCTTTGTAATGCTGGTGATTGACAGGATAATTTCCTCCTCTTGTTGAGCTGTGTGTTGGGGCTGGCAGGCAGGCCGCTAGAAGTGCAGGACCACACCGAACGACTGAATTAAGGTATTCCACCCTCACCCACCCTCTCAGTGAACCAGGAAAGAGGGTAAAGAGTCTGTAGTTCTGTTTCTGTATTTAATGGATTGCAAATAAATATCGAATAATGGAAAGTCAGTAAATACACAGCTCCTCAAAACGGCTCTGGAGGCAGCGCTGCCTCTGAGGCAGAACAAACGCACTATATACGGATGTATTGCACGTGTGTGATTCTGCTTTTCATACAGTGTTTATCAAAAAAAAACACGTCGCCGCTTCTGTCCAGTCGTTTTTACTGCATGCCAGCATGGAGTGCCATGACGTGTCCCACTATGAGGCACAGCTTCACTTTCATTGTGTAAACGTAGCCGTAATGTTCATATTCAATCATATTCATGTTGATTTTAAGGGGCAGCCGTGGCCTGGTGGTTAGGGAATCGGCTTTGGATGCCAGTTTGATTCCCTGAACTGAACAGGACATGGCTGAAGTGACCTTGGCACTGCCCACTGCTCTCGGCAGAAAGCAGCAAACAACATCTCAAAGAGCTGCCTCCAGAACCATTTTGAGGCGTGATTTTGTACCCGAGCACAGGTTAATCGAAGCGTTGCTGATCGGATGGTAAACGGACACCGCGGCCGTAGTGGTGTGGTGTAGGGGCTTGTTTGTTGTATTGTTCAAAGGCAGGTTATAACAGGAATGTTTCTGATTGGATCATAAAGCGCAGCGACTTTAGGTGAAGGGAGGTGCCTAACTGAGAGTTCAGGCCCCGTGTATAACCCCAGTTGTTGGATTTGCCTTCTTCCTTCATCGTTTCAGTTAATAACATAACCTGTAGATGAACCCGGTATGTTTCTAAGGGGTTCGTACACCATCTTTCAACATAATATGCCGAGACCTCGCTCTCTCTGTCGTGTGTATCCCAGGAGAGTGATGGGTCGCTGCACTGACAGTCCCTCAAAGCTGTGCTTCCAGTGAAAGGAGCAACAGCTCGGACCGAAATGACTTCACGATTGTGTCATAAACTCGGAGAGCCATCCAGGAGACCAGCTGCAGCCTGATGGTGAAGCTGCTGCTTTGGAACCGTTCAGCTTTCATTTTTTCCCCCAGCTTGTGTTTTACCTGGGGATCTGCCACGAGCTGATACAGATGTGTCTGAGAGGTTTCGCTCTTTGCAGCAAGAACCAGCTGTTCTGTCTGTGATCTTTTCCTTTGTACCTCTGTGCACTGTGGCCTCTTTCTTTTCGCATGCGAAGATATGCAGCTTTGACGGACTTTGTTGATGCGTCTTTGCTCTTTCTAGGTCACACTTTGAACAATAGCCCCTTTTCTGCTGATACAAAATGAATGCTGTTGTATTATTGCAAACTCTCAGCTCAATTGACACCACATTTTGGCTTGTTAGTGGAGATGTTTTAGTATCATTTACATTCGGTTGATTAAACTGGTTTTACTTTATGGAAACGAAAACACAGGGATGCTCTGAATGTTTGGCAACCGACATTATTCCTCTAAAAATGGCCAAAAAGCATCTTCTGTGCCCAATTAGTTTATTCCAAACAAGGTTATATTGTGCTTTGTTGGTGTATCTTCTTCTACAATGTTAATGTTTTTAGTCTTACATTGTTTCTAAATGCATTTTATTTGGAAAGTATAAAAATCAGGATATAAACAGAAACAGCAAATAAACTTCAACATGTTTAAATTTAGTAAAAAACGACCTTTTACATACTTTTACATCATATCTCAAATACATTTCCTTCAAGTGCAACTGATTTACAGAATATAAACTAAATGTTTCATTTATGATGCATCTTCCCCTGTAATTACAGTATTATAGTACAGTATTATAGTACAGTATTATTACAGTATTATTACACTATTATTACAGTATTATAGTACAGTATTATTACAGTATTATTACAGTATTATATTACAGTATTATTACAGTATTATAGTACAGTATTATTACAGTATTATTACAGTATTATAGTACAGTATTATTACAGTATTATATTACAGTATTATTACAGTATTATAGTACAGTATTATTACAGTATTATTACAGTATTATATTACAGTATTATAGTACAGTATTATAGTACAGTATTATTACAGTATTATAGTACAGTATTATTACAGTATTATATTAAAGTATTATTACAGTATTATATTACAGTATTATTACAGTATTATAGTACAGTATTATAGTACAGTATTATAGTACAGTATTATAGTACAGTATTATAGTACAGTATTATTACTGTATTATTACAGTATTATATTACAGTATTATAGTACAGTATTATTACAGTATTATAGTACAGTATTATAGTACAGTATTATAGTACAGTATTATAGTACAGTATTATAGTACAGTATTATTACAGTATTATATTACAGTATTATAGTACAGTATTATTACAGTATTATAGTACAGTATTATTACAGTATTATAGTACAGTATTATTACTGTATTATTACAGTATTATATTACAGTATTATAGTACAGTATTATAGTACAGTGTTATAGTTCAGTGTTATATTACAGTGTTATATTACAGTATTATATTACAGTGTTATATTACAGTATTATAGTACAGTGTTATATTACAGTATTATAGTACAGTGTTATATTACAGTGTTATATTACAGTATTATAGTACAGTGTTATAGTACAGTATTATTACAGTATTATAGTACAGTGTTATAGTTCAGTGTTATATTACAGTGTTATATTACAGTAATATAGTACAGTGTTGTTGTACAGTGTTGTTGTACAGTGTTATATTACAGTGTTATATTACAGTAAAAAATCATATCCGGGACAGAATTCCGCCTGTTATTCTAACTGTTATCTGTTATTCCAGTGTCACTGTGCTCTCCTAGTTGGTGCTTCTAAGGTGAATGACCCACAGTCTTCTTCATAAAGCATGATGGTGTGTAGTATCTGCCTGTTTTTGCTCCAAGTTATTTGTTGAATGTTGAGATTCCCTCCAGCTCAGCTTAACTGCCCGGCGAGGCCTGTAGAGCAAGAAAATAGGCTCCGAGTCCACCTGTTTATGTTGATAAGCCGACTGGGGGACAAGCAAGCAGATCGGCGGTGAAACCTGATTATTCCTAAACTCATTTCTCAGGAAACTCATTTGTCCTGAAGCGCAGCCTGTAGTTGCCAGTTCTAAAGAGGGACAGTCCGGGTGAGATTTGGAGTTTAGGATTTTAACTGCAGGAAGTGTGGCTGAGCGTCATGTTCTAAAGCTCAGTGCTTTAAAGCTTGAATAATTGTATCTGGAAAAAAAACTAGATGCAAACCACATGGGCCTGTGGCGAAACGGTAGCCTGTGGATTTCCATTTCACTCATTGGGTCGACCCATCCGCACTCCCACCAATGTGTTCCTTTATAGCGAAGGTTGGACATGCTTCACAAAATGGCACAAACCTCAGTCCTGTGAGTTCAAGATTCAATTTTAAAGTGCTCTGCCCACGGACGGGACCCTTAAACTCATCTAAAAGCTGGGATCAGTGATGACATAGCAGGAATGAGATATGTGTTGACTTTCACTACTGAAATACAATCCCAGACCGTTGTTTCATGCTCAACATGTTTGTGGTTTACCGTCGAACTGGACCAGTGTTGTGGTTGAGTGAAGTGCAAATCGGAGTCGTTGGCCACAGTCAGCAAATGAATGAGAAGAAAAGGAACTGCATTTCATAAAAAGAACACCTCGCCAACTGTGAAGCTCCGGGGTTGTGTAGCTGCCAGTGGTGTTCACAACATTGCGTGGGGTGTAAAGATGGATTCCATGAAATTCCGTGAATGTCAAACCAACTGTTAAAAGGCTGGAGCTGGAGAAAGCTTCTGCAACAGGCTAATGATCCAGAACATCTCCACAGTAGAATATTCACCAGTTTGTGTCTTAAAGGGACATGAAGGGAAGCTTTTGGAGTGGCTTTTATGTGGCCTGACTTCTATATATATATATATAAAAAAAACATAGAAAAAATGTGGCTGCAGTGCACTCTGAGTGTGTCCCGTGTCATGTGGTGTGAGCAGGTTAACTTCATCTTCAGGAAACATCAAAACAGTGGGAACATTCCTGTCAAGTTCACGATGTTGGAGAAAATGGAATCCCTGCTTTTGCTGTTGCAGCTAATTGAAACAAGGCGCGCTTGGAATTGCAGCTATTCTACCAGGATAACCTTTCAAGTACAAGCACAGTTGACACTATATGACCAAATGTTTGTGGACACCCCTTTTAATGAACAAATTCAGCTACAGATGTATTGCCAATAGATTAGGACCATTTGGCACCATGCCCAATGCCAGGCGTGGGCTAGAGGGGTATAACCCCCTGGAGCAGTGAGCTGTGGAGTTGTGGAGCAGTGTTTCTGGAATGATGGTGCTTCATCTAATATTTTTAATGTCTCTTTGAAATGTTCATTGTTCCTCAGTGCCTTTTTTCTCTCTTTGTCCTTTAAGGAAATGTTTGTTGTCATTAATGGGTCCGACTTGGGGATGAGGTGGGATGGTGATGGTTCCAACATCGTGAGTGCAATCAAATCCTCACAGCAGTGCTCCAAAATCTGGTAGAAAGCCTTCTCTGGACAGTAGAGACAGTTAACAGAAGACACAAAAACAGGATGAAGTCTTTAAGAAACACTGAATCAGAGGGTGTCCCCGTACTGTTCTACTTACAGACTTAATATATAATTAGGGAATGTAGTAAATATAGCCGCAGTGCCCTTTTGTTTCCCATTACGTCTGGAGTTTGTAAAGCTCGAAACATCCGCAAATAAAGAGCCCATTTACGACCCGAGTGCGGACACGTCAACTGCGCCGACCTCTTAAATAAATCAAATTAAGCAAACCAAGAATGTATTAACCAGAATGGAACACGTGACTTTTGACCTGCTTTTGTGGCCCAAGTCACAAGTCTTATCGTAACAAACATTGGAACCCGCTTAAACCCCAGCGCAGCTGTGGAGAGCGCAGAGAGATCCACATTGTTCTAATCATACGGGACTGCATCAATTAGAACTGTTTGCCCTGCGCTGTGTCTTGGCCTTCGAGGCTCGGAGCTAAGAGCAGAGTGTTGAAATGCATGCACAGGGAGCAGTTTGCATATCTGAGCGCTGATCTTTTTGCAGCTAATGGTCTTTAACGTAAACACGCGAAACCCTTACAAGCAATTATTGCCTCCATAAAATGCCCCTGCTTTTCTTTCCAGTGTTTAATTGCGGTCAAACAAATGACTAGCTGCCTCCAGTATGCGCCCTGCTTCGAGTTTACTCTCTCTCCCTTTCTCTCTCTCTCTCTCCCTCGCTTCCTCTCTCGCTCTCGGCTGGCTGCTCACGTTCATTAGTGCACCATGATGGAACCGGTGGAGCGGTGACGCATGCACTGCAGCCATTCTGTAGGCTATGATGTCATGTGACAGCTTGCGGGCAGGATGTGTGTAAAAAGAGCGATAATCATCGCTGTCATCATCAATGACCACTGACTCACAGTTCCCCCCCCGAACCTCCCGAAACCAAACGGCACCCCCGGGGCTGGGCGATAGTCTTACAAAGGAAGGTGCTAATGGTTCTTTGTGGGATGCCAAAGAAAAACAGCTCATAGGTTTGTTTGGTTCTTCCATCAGAGAACCGTCTGTGGCACCTTTACGTTTGAAAGCTACCTTAAAAATCAAAACCACCTTAAATATTTGTTGCATCACCCAGGTTTTGCTTTGGGTCACCTTACGTTGAACAGGAAAGTGCTTCTCTCACGACCGAATGGATTGGCTACAACAATGAAAACAGTCGTAGAAACCTCCAAGGAGCATTTCAGCTTCTGCCACGGGCTGGAAACTCTGAGTGGCTTACAGCTGGGGTGGGGACAACACTTGGAGGGGGGTTGGCTTCAACATCTGCCAAGGTTTTTCTCTGAACTCGTGGATTTTCCTCTGCAAATTCCCTTCTTTCAAACACGCTGGATGCTGTTTTTCCTTTGTCAAGTAGTTGCGCTGGGCTTTTAATAGGGTGTGTGGATGAACACGCTCATAAATGTCATAATGTTGACCAAATGTGACAAACATGTGATGTCTCTCTGCAGCTGTGCTGAAATGTATGAACGTTCTCAGAGAGGGAGGGGGGGGGTGACTGAAAATTCTAGATTTTGAATAGACGTCTGAATCAGATGTTGCTGGAGAATCAATTTAATCTGAATCTGATGGACTGGTTCACCTTAATGGTTGGAAAGATCCTTGAAGGATGGTTGTAACGTTATTTATTCGTTGCATTATGGTTCCATTGAAAGGTTGAAATGAGGAGAACTGAACGGGTTGGGATCTAGGTATAGGACAGCATGGTCACATTGCGATGGCTGGACGAATGGGTCAGAACATCTCCAAAACATCCAGGAGGTCTTGTTAGGTGTTTGCAGTATGTATGGGTCAGTACCTACCAATAAAGGGTAATCGGAGAACCAGCATCATTAAATCCCAGGCCTTAAAGACCGATATCTCGCTTCTCCCGGGAGACGTGGGAGTCTCCCGCTTTAGGATTGTGACTACCCCCCATCAACATACGCACCTACAAAACCAACACCCTCCCAACCCAAACAATATGTTTCCAGTAGATGGCATTATACTACATTTTGCTTCCCAATACCAGTATGAATTTCTTGATTCATGGCCGAAACCAAGCCAAGGATCGGTTCATGCTTCATGTCTATTCAGTATTCCATTCAGCTGGTTCAACTGGTTTTGTCTGATACCCATTAACACTGATACTCCGACTGTGCTGTGCTGGTGTAGTTCTGGGCTTGGCATGCCCAATCCTGGAGCACCGGTTTCCACCACGGTCTTGTGCTCCTCCTGCTCACACTTGATTTAACTCATAGACCTGGTAGAGCAGGGAAATCCGCAAAGTGCAGGAATCTGGCAGTCCAGGTCTGGGATTGCCGACGTCGGTGTAGTTAATGGTGACGAGACAGATTGCAGACATTTGCTTGGTTACATAGTTTTTATGAAAAAAGTAAAACCTGTCAGTCTGGCCTCTCACACACTCTCCATTAGCTGTCGACTCTCTAAATTGTATTCCATTTTTGAGCATTCCGATTGGTTCACTCATTCGGAAATTTGGACTCTGTACAGAACAACTGCCAGATGCTGACTTTGTGTGAAAAACAGCAGAAACGGAGATGCATTTTATTGCGTGTGAGAGCCACGGTTCTCCAAATATAGTTATTTTGACACCGAGTTGTGTGCTTTGTCTTCGGGCTGAGTGAGAATGAGATTCCTGGCAACATTCTGTAGAGCATGTTACAACCTAGCTACACTTCCCACCCTCACTATCATCTGGAAACCCAGGCTTTCCAGGCTCTTATTTACATACAGAACAGCTGGGCTGTGGGGGTTGGAGGTTTGGAGGAAATCTTAGATCAATTTCTCTTAATCGGAGACACTTGGATTATATGGACCCTGGCCTGTGATGCCAGTGGGAATTTGGCTGAGTTGAGGCCATATATTTTTGTGAGTTAGACCAGGAGCAGGCCTACAAATGGTGTGGAGTGCAGCTAAGGTCACCTGAGGCTTAACAAGGCCTATAAAGACCATAATGTCCCACATGTGTCTCTGGGCTCCTTCTGCTTAGCAACGTTTTCAGTATGTGTACAATGTATGTGTGAGTGTGTATGTGTGTGCATTAATCTGTGTGTGTGTGTGTGTGTGTGTGTGTGTGTGTGTGTGTGTGTGTGTGTGTGTGTGTGTGTGTGTGTGTGTGGGGCACCGCTGGTTTCCGGGCCAGGCCTTTTACAGAGCTTTTCTTGTGGTCGGCACATGTGTGTGATTTGGGTCTGTAGCCATTGGAAGCCTGCGTACACACACACACACACACACACACACACACACACACACACGCACACACACACAATGCGCCCATAATTCATGTGTACCAGAGTCGCAGGCAGCCAGATCAAGCTCTGGCTTGTGGAAGCAAACATTTCTTTTTTGGACGCACTGATGTGGGTGAGCCAATCAAGCGTCAGCTCTGCGTTTGATTCCGCAGCCGTTCTGACAACGCAGCTTTTACGAGATGAGCCGAACTGCGGTGTGAGTGTGTGTTCAGTGTGTGTTCAGTGTAGGAGCGGTGTGCAGTACGGTGTGGTCAGTTTTTCAAATATTGGACTTTGGGGTCTTGCTCAATTCCATAGCCAATGGATTTGAGGAAATTCCAAGGAATTCCCAATTAACTCTAAATGATTGGCTAAGGAAATGAGGGGAACTAGGCATCACACCCAAGTGGCTGATCGTGGGGGACTGTTTGGACTGGCCGATAATGGATTTTGGCACAAGAGTGCGTAAATGCTTTTCCTGCTGCCCTATAAAAGGTTCTATAAAAAGGTTCTCCGGAGCTATTTTTGGGTAGAGTACCTCTTGGTGAGAGATCGCTGGACGTGCTTCTACACCGCATTCAAAGACATTTAGTCCAGTTGACAGACTTTAACAAGGGGAGAATAACTAGACTCAGAAGGTCACTCACGATGGTCACTTCGCCATAAAGCCATGGTCAGCTTTGTTTGCAGTGGTGTCATAAAGAAGAAACCTGGTCTTCTACAGACTGCTAGCACATTGTCTTCTGCAATGGATCCAAGTTTTGTTTGGATCCAGTAGAGTTCTGGTTTGAGTGAACACTTCAGTCCTGCTTTTGCTGTGGAGCGACACACTGCCCCAACTGGTGTGACGGTCTGGGAGCATCGCATATGACAGTCAGTCACGGGAGACACTAACAGCTCAGAGACATGTGCAGGACGTCCAGCAGCCAACTTTCAGCAGGATAATGCTCCCATACATTCAAACATTTGAACTCATTCAGTTCCACAGTACTGTATTTTATCTAGAACAGAGGTGGAACTGGCAGGTTTGCACTGTAGTAGGCTGACCGATAACCGGGAAGTTCAGTTCGGGTATCCGGTTTGGGTTTCCTTGATTTTGCCTCAAAATATTGTGTGTTAATTTGTGTGTTCTCT
>CM067521.1:25231820-25244320 GCA_034509495.1 Acestrorhynchus altus | reverse complement strand
TTTGGTCTCTAGGTCTGTCTTCAATGCTCTTATCTTCTTTGTCTTTATGTCTCATTTCTCTCTCTCTCTCTCTCTCTCTCTTTAGATTTTTGATTTTGCACTCCTCTAATGTTTCTCTCTCTGTCTCTTTGTAGGACTGGATTATCGCTCCAGAGGGCTATGCTGCGTATTACTGTGAGGGAGAGTGTGCTTTCCCTTTAAACTCCTACATGAACGCCACCAACCACGCCATCGTCCAGACTCTGGTGAGTGCAGCCTCATCCGTTCATTAGGGAGTAAACTGTGGTTATACTCTTTCATGATGAACATGGTTGTGGTGTAAATAGTGTGAATAGTAGAGTGAGAACCTGGAGAGAGGGATAGGAGTGGAGCCGTAGCTGTAACTTAAGGGTTAATTCAGGAAAGTCTGGACATTAGATAGCATGAGATTCTGCTCCACCCTACAGACATTAGGATTCTTGCTCTAAAGTAAATCAAAGACTATTTATTGCCATACCAACGTAGTTGTTAGGAGTTTCTCTCCGTGTGTCCATAACAGAAAGGACAGTAAAAGCACAAAGAGTGAACTTCCTGTCTCGTAAAAAAAGTCTCATAAACCACATACATCATTAATCCCAATTTTCCCTCCAGGTGCACTTCATAAACCCAGACTCCGTCCCAAGGCCGTGCTGCGCCCCCACCCAGCTCCACGGCATCTCCGTGCTCTACTTCGACGACAGCTCCAACGTCATCCTGAAGAAGTACCGAAACATGGTGGTCAGAGCCTGCGGCTGCCACTGACCACGTATTCCTCTGGACACAGACTGAGAGAAGGAAAGAAGAAGGCCAGTTCTTCCAGGAGCCATGCATTTCAATGGGACTCTTTAACTGGAGTAACGCTGGTCAACTGTGCTACTGCCACATGTTCAAAAAACTTAAAGCACCTGTGCCACACAGAACTGTAGAGGGAACCGCGCAGCCGAGTGGCGAAGAGTGGGAGGCGGCTTATTACGGGCCGGAGCGCTGAAACGGCATGCTTCAATCCAAGAGCACAGAGAGTTGAAGAGATGGGGTGTTAGGCATATGTCGGTCTCTCAACTAACATGGAATTATTTCCTTGCTAACGTCACTGGAGACTAGATTATAGTGATAGTCTGGTCAGAACTTACACTTTCCCTGCAAATGTAGTGCAGATGTCAGTCAGACACCATGTGCTTGTTCAGAATTTGCTTGTTAGATGTAGCTTGCAATGCAGGTGATCCAGTTAGCAAGTCAATAGACGCCTGTTAGAAACCTGGTTTCTGAGACTGTGTGACTGTTCTCTCTAAACGCGGAAGAGCACGCAGACTAAATCCAACCCGAATAGAGCTCTCAGGACCTTCTAGGCCAGAGAAGGTCAGATCATTTCTGGGAAAACGAGTAAAAACCTGCATTTGTTAAGTCTAATCCTGCCATCATGCTTGTATTTAAACTCCATATTGTAGTAAGACTCTAATTTCATTAACGTTTGGTTGGAAACCGAAGTGTTTTGATCTTGAAGTGGCCAATTGTGGTATCTAGATACAACCAAGCGAGCTCTCTTATTGGTTAGTCCTTTAGGAGCTGGATTTACGTGTTTAATTAACATTATTAGAACGTGATAGTGGAACTAAATCAGATTTTGATTGACAGTCATTGGAGTCAACATGAGAAACATCGCTCCAGGTCTTTGGGGAACCCTATTTCACGTCACTGACTGTGAAAATGAGGTTCCGGGTTCCAGTCGGTTCCACCGGAACTGGAGAACAGGGACGGTCAGTACTGTGGTAGGATTTTTTACTGAAAGTTACTGTAAGACTGCAAAAATACAGTGCAAAGTAAAATATATGTAAAGGTCTATTGTTTCAAATAAAACATATAGAATGTTCTTTACAAGCCTCTTTAATATATGTACACACACACACACACACACACACACACTCGCATATCGTCCCCTCAGAGCTATCAGCTTCTGTCTGCATTCTGAGTCTTAAAGTCTTTACAATCCATCCATCCATTTCGTGTCCTGGGTCTCCCCCCGGGACTCCTCCCAGTCAGACATGCCCGGAACACCAGGGAGGTGACCAGCAGGCATCTGAACCAGATTCCCGAACCTCCAAATGCAGCTGGCCCGTCTCAATGTGGAGGAGCCTCGACTCCACTCCTCCCAGATGACTCAACTACGTCCTATCTCTGGAGAGAGAGTTCAGCCATTTGTTCTCTGGATCTCATTCTTTTGGTCATTACCCAAAGCTTGTGTCCAGAGGTGAGGGTTGGAACGTAGATTGACCAGCTCTCAACTCCCTTCACTACAACAGACCGACTCCGCAACACTGCACTCTGCATCCATCCACCCGTAAACCTCCTGCTCCGTCTTTCCCTCACTTGTGAACAAAATTCTGAGCTACTTGAATTCCTCCACTTGAGGCAGGAACTCAGCCTGGAGAAAGCATTCCACCCCTCCTTGGATCACCAACATCATGGTGGAGGGGTTTGCATGCCTCAGTGACCTTGGGAGCTATGTTGTTGGGGCCATTAGCCCCTGGTAGGGTCTCCCTCCACAAAGTGATCCAGTTACCCAAAACAGGACTCAGTTTCCCTCGCCCGGTATGGGGTCACCAGGGCCTCACCCTGGAGCCAGGCCTGGGGGAGGGGATCCTTGGCGAGCGTCTGGCGGTCCGGTCTTCATCCATGGGGCCAGACTCAGCCTAAAGGAGCTCCCCCTAAAGGGTCCTCTTTCCACCACCCATGGGAGGGGTAGTAATGGGGGTCCGGTGTGATATGGATCGGGTGGTGGCCTTGGTATTCCGGTCCTCGGGTACTGAAACTGGCTCAAGTCCTTATAGTGATACTGACATATATGAAGATGAAGGTTCTGTTTTCTAGATAAAGTCTTAATTCGACACCTGATGTTAAGAAGTCACAGAATAAGAATCTGTAAAGATGTTTAATAAAAAGGTCAGAATCTTGAAGTTCTAAGCGGACGATGCAGTGATATGTGAAGGTAATGTCTGCAGGATTCTCAGTCATCGTTTTCCTGTGGGATTCCGGAAAGAATGCAGCTGGACGTCTGTCCTGGAAATGAATGAATCTTCCTTTACACTTACCTGTGGATCACTTTTGGGGAAAACCCACCAGAATATTCTACAGAACACTGGGGTCCTGCAGGAATCCAGCGTTTATTTAAAATAAGATCATTGATGAAGACTTTTATATATAATGTGGTTTAAGATTAGAATCTAATTTGAAAATGGCAGATATTTAACTCAGTTGAAGTAGTCAGACCCTCACACCAGTATATGGAACCAGTGTTCTTTTAAAGTCCGTTTCAGTCATATTTCATTTGTTTACAGATGTTTAAACAGCTGTAAGTATTAACCCTCTTAGACCCACCTTCGTGGGACCACCTGCAATAACCACAACACAACACTTGGGTTTATACCAGCTTTGCACAGGGTTTGGGAGTGATCTTCACCCAGTCTTCCTCACTCCAGCTTCAGCAGGTTGGTTTTGATCGGATTGAGGGGTCAGTCTAGAACATTGACCTCTGGGATCATCATCCTGTTGAAACGTGATGTTTCTCCCAAACGGCAAATGATCTTTCTGTATTTTGTCTCCAAAAATGTACAAAACCAAAGATCCAACACCAAACATCACACCCTGGCTGAGCGGTTGCTTCTGAAGTAAGGAGGAAAACTGCAGATGTGATTTACAAATTCCCGTTTTATGTGGACTATGTGCACAAGGCTGTTACTAACAATGCTGGGCTAAATAACATCGTTAATGAATACAGTCAATGAAACCGATAGAAAGCCTTCATGTAAAGACCAGATGAGAGTTCGTGGTTCTCTGCACATTGTTAGTTTTCACTGTTTTCACAGGCCTGTGAATTATGGATGCAGGTGTACGTCCACTCCGCTCGTGAGTCCCGTTTGTGTTTTTCCGACCCTCCTGTGGTATTAAACAAGCCCATCCCACTCTCCAGTGTTCACACAGCTTATTGTTCGGCATGTGTCGGCCGGCAGCAGCAGGATCATCACTTACTCCAAGCTCTCCTCTGATGGGTGTCCAAAGCTGCAGGTGGGGCGCTCCGGCCGCAGCATTTGGTTCTCATCTGAATCCCCTCAACAGGCCTCATGATAAAGCGAGCTAAATAGAACTGTCTGGAAAGAAGCAGGTGCAGTTTATTCATCTTTTGTAGGAATTTTACAGCTGTTTTCGGTCACGCGAATGCAATTTCGTACCAGAGCTTTCAGAGGCTTGCAATAAATGAAGGAGACGACCTTCAAGTCCAGATGTTTGGAGAAACCTTTAATAACTCGGAATCCTGTTGCTCGAGTTAATAAGCCTTTCGGAACAAACTCATCCATCACTTGAACCGAAACTTCACTGAAAGTGAATCATTTATTGCACAAAGTCAACCAATAGTTGTATCCCATGACTTACAAGAAGCAAACTTAAACACATAATGACTACATCCAATAATTTCCGTTAATAACACAACTCATAATGGAGTGTGTTATTGGTTTTAACAAACTTCCGAAGTGGCCATCTGCTGGAATATTGTAGCTGTTGTAAGAAATGCATCAAAATGAGACTTTAAAGGTTTACATGGAAAAGTATAAAAAGAAGCTGGATCTCAGATGAAATGATAAAAAAAAAACGCAGAAAACGAGAGAATGATGATTCCCTGCAAAAGTATTTAACTCACCTAACTCTTAAACCCAGAGAGCTGCACTTTGCGGGCAGTTCCAGCCAGTTTTCCAGGCGTCGTAACACCGGAGCAGAGCAACCTACACATATAGCCACACTAGGAGGCTCATCCTATGTAACGTTGTGATCCAGCTCAGAAAACAACAGAAACACCGTTTTTTACAGTCATTTTTCACTCACATTCCATTATTTGTCTAAAATTCTTCAAAAAGCTGTCAGTATCAATCATCTTCAAACCAACTTTGCACAAGGTTTGGGAGACATGTTCACCCGTTCTTCCTCGCTCCCGGTTGTTTAGGTTGCATCACATAGTGCCACAGAATTATAATCAGATTGAGATCTAGACTGTGATTTGGCCAATCTAGAACATTAGCCTTGTCATTCAGCATCTGCACATCTTCTGTCCTTGTGCTGGGGATTGTATTTTGCCCCAACCATCTGATTTTCAGTTCTAACAAAATGCCTGGTCAAAACCTCCATATGAACATGGTGCTACCACCACCATGCTTCACCTTTGAGCATTTTCCATGTTAATTTTAGCCAAGAAGCTTCACTTCTTCACATCTCATTCCTCACTTTAGCTGGATCACTCAGGCTTTCACACGAACTCCAGATGTGCGTACATGGCTTTAATGTGTTTCTTCAGGAACGGATTCTTCAGCCACCCTTCCTTCCATACAGGCCACTTGTATGCCGAGCTCTTGAGATCACTGTGTGTGACGATGTGTACTTTCATCCAGTCTCAACCACTGTCCTTTGTAGCTCCTTCAAAGTGATGGTTGGCCTCTTTGTGGCTTCCCTCACAAGTCTGCTTCTTGCTCTGATGCTGAGTTTTGATGGACGGCCTTGTCTAGGCACTGCCTGGGTGGTATGGTGGAGCTTTCATTTCCTCACATCTGATCTAACGGTGCTCACTGGGAAGCCTAAACAGCTGGCTAATAGTTTGTAACCTTCCTCGAGATGTCCTCTGGTTTTCAGGGCTTTCCACGGATCTACAGCCTGGAGCTTCCACAGAAATTGCTTAGGTTCGGTGTAAAATCAATATCACTTCAAATATGAATTAAATATTACTTTTAAGGTCTTTTAAAACAAGTACCAGATGTACCTGTAGACTTTAAAGGGTGTTGAATACTTTTGCAAGGCACTCCACCAGGTTTTCTGGACAGTAAGGGTAAAAGTGACCATCTAACGTCCTGTTGTAAACAGTGACTCTATGGTCTTGTTTCACATTGTAGTCTATTCCTGAGTTCGGGGGCTGAGCTGTGTCTCTTTCTCTGTTTCCCTGCTCGTGCTATGTCTGCCAACTCTTCTGCACTATTCTCCTGATGCAGGTGCCCGTTGTCACCCTCCCCTGTGCCAGACTGAAGGGGTGTGGCTGGTGGTGGAGGCACAGGTGTTAAAGCCAGGCAGACATCCCCCAGGTGCAGCTGGTGGCAGCGTAAGCAGCAGAGGTGGGCCGTCCTCTCAGGGCTGCAGGAAGACCAACCACGACCACACACGTAGAACGGGTACTCCTCACACACCTCTAAAGACAGCTGAGGGAGAAACACACGGAGGGCGTTAGGGTGGGTTAAGAACTCTCAATTGATGCCTACAGCAGGTTGCCTCCGCCCATTCAAATTGAAGCTTGTTGAATAGACACACACAGATAGCCAACACTGGAGACAATTAATATACACTATGTGTCCAAATGTTTGTGGACACCCCTTCTATTGAAAGCATTCTGCTATTTTAAGTCGCACCCATTGCTGACACAGATGTGCAAACGCACCCACACAGCTTGTCTAGTTGTTGCTGAGATGCACTGCCAATGGAATAGGACCCTTAACAGATATATCCATCTATATGTCCATTGGAGCTGAGCCTAATGCCAGGTGGGGCTGGAGAGATATAAAGCCCCCCAGCACTGAGCTGTGGAGCAGTGGAACTGTGTTCTCTGGAACGATGGAGCTCCATACAGTACGACTGGGATGACTGTGTTCTCTGAATGTAACCAAGTTCTCACAGCGATGCTCCAGAATCTAGTAGAAAGTCCTCTCTGGACAGTAGAGACAGTTACAAAAGCAGGATCAACGTTTTTAATACCCTTGAATTTATATATTGATCATAAATATTTTATATTCATTACATTTAAAGTGCTATATTTCACACTTTTTGTTTTAAATGAATTAGTAATCAAGGATTAGGATTAGGATTAGTAATCTATTCAGATCTTTCTTTTTTAGATGCACTTGTCCTTGTGAAGAACCGATAGATTGCTTAGTGTTGCACTGGCCTTACTTAGTATTGCTATGGTGTTCTAGCCATAGACTGGTTGTCTAAAATCAGTACCATCGCATTAGCACTGTTCTAAAGCTGGGCCTCCCTGCTGGCGTCACTCCTGTTAGCAGTAATTTCACTGGTGTTGCTCTTTAACCTTAATCAGCAGGTCTAGGGTTCTAGGGTTATAGGGTTCTAGGGGTATTGATCAGCTCATGTTTCAGCTTGTAATTAAAGCAAAGGAGTGAAATCTGAACACTAACATCCTAAAATGTAATCATCCAAAAAATGTTGCTCCCAGAAGGAATCATTGCAAAGCATGACTTTCACTGTCACACGAGCAACGGATATCACGTCCAGAAGGTCTGGTGTGATGGTGTGTGTGCAGTTTCGTACGATGCCAGCTCATCTTTGATCTTTGTCACTTTAACAGAGCAACGTTACGTTAATGAGGTTCTGCAACCAGTGGTTCTACCTTTTCTGAACACACTCCGGTGCTCAATTCCAACAGGACGACGCTCGTCTCAAGATCTCGCCTTGAAGACACAGATACTACGCCGTGGTCGGTCTCATCTCCAGACCTGTCCCTGATTGAAAATGTGTGGATGCTATTGGATGCCCTATCAACACTCCTCCACCCCTACCACACCATCTGCAGAACTGAGTGAGAACATTCTCCCCACTGAAAAATAGAATCTCTACATGTCTGTCATGTTGTGTTAAACCCGACGCCGTACTGAGAGACACGACTTCTGTGTGTGTAGATCAACAAATATTGATCGGATCAGTGTAAATTATTAATCAGTTATTGATCCTGATCACCTTTATCTTCCCTCGCATCAGAACAGCAGTCCCACACGTCCTGGGTGCAACTATTGGAGTGCATTTCAAAACTTTTACATTTTTTATAAAAATGTATTTTACTATTTATTGACACAATGGCCTTTAATAATAATATCTGCTCTGTGGTGGTCCTGTGGGGTCCTGATCATTGAAGATCAGGGTGAAAGGAGGAGAATAAAGTCTGCAGAGAAACAGATGAACTACAGTCTGGAATTATAGAACCACAAAGAGCTCCTGTGTGATCAGAGGAGCTGATAGGATGGACAGAGAGAGGAGAAACAAGAAGGTGGTCATAATGGGACCTCTTGATTAACAACATGCATAAAACATGTACCACTCAGAGCCCATATTGGGTGTTCTTAAACTTTTGACTGGTAGTGTGTGTAATAGTAATAATAATAATCATCTTGAGTCTCAGAAGTCACTTTTTAAAAACAGGTGTTTTGTGAGTGTGTGTACCTTACTGTGGAGCTCATCTTCCAGCTCCACCTCTAAACAGGTCACCCCAGGGCATGTGGGTGAGTGTGTGATCTTCTGCACACTAAACCTCCTCAGACTCAGCTCTGGGCACAACTCAGTACATCTCTCAAAGTCCTCCATGTTTAAGTCCTCCACTCTTTTCAGTTTCCCCCCTACCAGCTCGATCAGGGAGCCCTCCACGAATCGGGACAGCTGCCAGGTGGGAGCTGACCGAATGTGTGCTTCTGCATTGTCATTACTGGTCAGCAGGGGGAGATCTTCTCCTGCTTGTCCCTCACTGCCCCACTTTAACTGCTTGGTGCTGGAACATGAAGGGTGAGTCACAGGAAGCTGCTGCTGCTGCTGGTGGAGATCTGTTGTCCTGCTATCGTTCGATAGATCCCCTGTCCTGCCATCTAGCGACAGGTCCTTCATCTCTGAGTACTGTTTATGTTGGGACAGTTCATTGGCAGTCTCAGTAAACTGTATGGGATCCCACTTCACACAGTCCCTCATGTAGTCCCTCTTCCTCGTTCTCCAGTCTTGTAGAGCTCTCTGGTTCTGCAGTCTTTCATGCCACTGAGTCACTCTCTCGCCTTCAAACCGCTGCCTCGTTTCTTCCACGTTGAGGCCGTCCTTGCTGAGAATTCCTCTGCTGTAAGGCTGAGGGACAGGCCTGACAACCTGCGGCCCGTATTGAGAGCGGGGCCTTCTGTGGTAATTTTTAAGGAACACGTCTCTCGGTTCTGCTGGGATGTAACTCCAGTAGTAAGGGGAGCTGTACAGGTTATGCGACCTCATGGGGTCAGTGCCGTCTGAATTGGGCAGGCTCAGGAAACGTTCGCTGCTTGTGAAATGGTGGCCCCAGGAAGGGAACGAACTGCTGTCCGATAAGGCGTGCGAAAGGGCAGGGTTCAGGACGGAGGTCGCTTCGGGCCAATGTGGGTGATATGTCTGTTGTAAATGGGGATGTATGAGAGGAGCAGTCACGGGTTCTCTAGGCCTCCTGAACCTCTTGAAGCCGTTCTGATTCCAGAAAGGCGAAGGCGTCTTGAAAACATGCTCGGATGGAAGCTCGTTGGAGTTTTCTTGCGAGTTTCTCTTTTTGGGTGGGAGGTTCTCAGGGATGGAAGAGGAACTTTTTAGGCCATTAGTCGCCATGGAGATGCAGGTATTATGCTCCAGCACTTTCAGACAGTACTCTCACATATCATCATCTCTATGTCTTGACAATGGATGATGCAGTATCTCCATCCATTTATGGGTGATGTTTTTGAATCCCTTTGGTTCAACTGGTTTAATGTACCTGACAAATCTATTGGGCCAAGGAGTCAAGAAGGTTCCTAGTGAATGGGATCAGAGCTTTCTTCAGCGTGCTGGCTTCAAGGGACCCCAGACGTTCAGTATTCAGGCCGACAGTTTGATATGACGTGGATTATTCTCAGTGGCCTTTGTCAAGAAACCTGTTAGAAGGCAAAAGCATAAGGTCGTCATGGAACATCAACAAACAGGACACATTGCTTTAACGTGGTTTTGATTTCATGCACCTTAAAGACAAACATGGCAAAGAATAGCCTTGTTTATGAGTCGTCTTAGATCGTTTCAGCTACAGGTGGATGGCCAGTGGCCAACACAGTCATTTGAGAGTCCTCAAAGCTGAGACTCAACTGAAAACTGAAAAAATCAAGGAGGGAGACGTCCCCCTGCTTGTCCCTGTGCAAATAGTTCCTCCTCAACCGTAGCATTTGGCGCCAATCTGCAGATTTCACTGCTCACAGCCGCATTCATCTAGTCAAAGAGCTAGCTCTCAGGAAAATAACCCCCAAATGAGTGCTTTTATAATGCTTTCATTGAGAGCTTTTAGTTCCAGACAAACTATAACTACCTGGTACTTGATTGAAGTCTGCAAACTTCAACCTCTTCTCCTGTATAAGAGTGTTACCATAGAAACAAAGTGCATGCTGGAGACTATAGAAGGTTAAGAGTGAAATGACTGCGACATGCGCCGGCAGGTTAAAAAAGAGACTGAATATCTGAAGAGAATAGCAACAGAGCGGCTGTTTATTCAGCCCAAACCCTCCACCGCGTCTGTGCACGGTAATGACATTTATGACTTCCACTTACAAGCGCTTAAAGAAAGCCTTTTGCTGTGATGTAGTGGCAAGAGCTCACCTCACAATCACCACATGCCTTGTTTTATTACTGCACTTCAGGGCAAGTTTACGATCCTCGTGCATAAAATCTGCTTATTCATTCAAATGCACACATCATTCATTCAAATGGGCCTAATGACCACAGGGCCCAAGTTATCAACCATAACATTATGACCCCCTCCTTGTGGTTCTATAATTCCAGACTGTAGTTCATCTGTTCCTCTGCAGACTTTATTCTCCTCCTTTCACCCTGATCTTCACTGATCAGGACCCAACAGGACCACCACAGAGCAGCTATGATGTGGTTGGTGTGTTAGTGTGTGTTAGTGTTGGAGGACTATTCTTACACTGAGGGGTCTAAACACTCCAGCAGCACTGCTGTGTCTGATCCACTCGTACCAGCGTAACCCACATCATATCTGCTCTGTGGTGGTCCTGTGGGGTCCTGATCATTGAAGATCAGGGTGAAAGGAGGAGAATAAAGTCTGCAGAGAAACAGATGAACTACAGTCTGGAATGATGGATCTACAAAGAGCTCCTGTGTGGTCAGAGGAGCTGATAGAGTGGACAGTGAGTGTAGAAAGGAGGAGGTGGTTATAATGTTGTGGTTGAGCTGTGTGTATAACTAGGATCACAGGCTGGTAAACACACATCTTCCACTCCTATCTCGATTATATGAATGCCGGCCAAGACAGTTCAGCAGCTGATAGCAGAATTAAATTAAACATTTTTGATTCTGCCTTTGGAGGACAGAACCTGCCATTACCTGTCCTCCACAGCACAGAGAACAAGGCAGACGGTTCTCACACAGATGAGCAAGGTGGCAAACCTCTAAACAAACAGGAGATTAATGCTGCAGTACACACTCATTTCACTGGCTAATTGCAAAATAGTGTGTACATGGAGTGTTCTATGCAAATACTTCAAAAGGCCTACAATCCAGTCACTGTGCCACTCAATGGAAGGTCTCATAAAACTGTATATATCAGAAAACCACATGAAGAAGAAATGACACACAACAGTGTGGTTCTAGAGTGAAATACCAGTTAGGCTTCCTAATACTGAAACACACACACACACACACACACACACACACACACACACACACACACACGGATTTATAAACCCTTCATAATTATATTTCTGATTAAATTTGACCCAAAACTTCAGATTTTCACACAAGACCTAAAAGTAGATAAGGAGAACCCAGTGAAACACACGAGACACAAATATTACACCTGCTCATTTAGAGAACCCCTGTTTTATTTCAAGAACAGGGATCTATCAAAGTCTGATCTTCACAACATGTTTGTGGAAGTGGATGAACAAATGAGATTTCTGAGGAGCTCAGAAGAAGAGTCGTTGATGTTACAGAACCATCTGTAAAGAGTTTGGACTCCACCGATCCACAGATTCTGGACCATTATTACCCTCCCCAGGAGTGCTCCACCAACAAAGATCACACCAGGAGCACGATGTGGAATAGTCCACCAGCTCACAAAGGAACCCTGAGGAACTTCTATGTAATCAAAAGGTCTTTTACACATTGGCTGATGTTAATGTTCATGAACAACGATGGTAGTATCATGTCTTGGGCTGTTTTGGCTGTGTCTGGGCCGTGAGAGTTGGCCAACACTGATGGAACAATGAATTCTGAATTCTAAATTTGAAAGGAAAATGTCAGGACATCTGTCGTTGAGCTGAATCTAATGAGAATGTGGGTCATGCAGCAAGACAGTGACCCAAACCACACAAGTCATTCTACTAATGAATTGGTAAGAAGAATAAACGCTTTGGAAGTCAAAGTCCTGATCTCAGTGCAGTAGAGACGTGAAATATGTCTCTATGTGGAAGGACCTGAAATAAGTAGTTACCGTAGATGTTAAGTTGTGCATCTTGCTGCAAAAGGGGGGTCACACGAGAGACTGAGAGCAAAGGTTCGCCTACTTTCGTTTACAGATATGTAAGAATGGATCTGAATTTATAATTCATTCAATAAACCCAGATATCAAATCTCAACACATTAACCAGTATTACCATTAAAACACACACACACACACACACACACACACACAC
>CM067521.1:25216820-25226820 GCA_034509495.1 Acestrorhynchus altus | reverse complement strand
GTCAGAGGGACAGACAGTCAGAGAGACAGTCAGACAGAGGGAGAGACAGAGACACACAGTCAGAGAGACAGTCAGACAGAAGGACAGTAAGACAGACAGAATGCTGTGGTGGACTTGCTGCTGATGTCCTACTAGTGGAGAGTGTAACAGAGGATCCTGTCCAGTGTGGGGTTTCTTGACCATCTTATTGACTGACTGTGTGTGTGTGTGTGTGTGTGTGTGTGTGTGTGTGATTGTGCATGCATCTGGAGCCACAGGAATCATGAGCTCTAAGGGGACGAACCTGCACAACAAACGACTGGCATGTGAGTACCATGCTGACCTTTTCACTTTCACCATCTTACTGGTCATTTGCAACAAGTGCTCGATTCTGCCCGCTGTGTGTCCACCAGTTCCGACGGGCTTGTTTACTGCTTTAAAGATCACAGTGTTCAAAGAGTGAAGAAGAACCTCACCTTATTTCAGGCTTAAAGGACAATTAAGTCAGGAATGGATTAGAACGTCCTCTTTCCTTTGGTCTGCACTCTTTAGAGGTTCTACAGAGGTTCTACTGCTTTCAGTTCCATTAGGAACCGTCCAGTCAAGGAGCAGTGTGTGAAGAACGTTGATCTTCACGTCTGTGAAGCTGTATCTGTTTTACCAAAGTGTTTTTGTTTGACGTCCCTGATAAACACCTTTCTGTTTCAGAGGGTGTTGGTTCTGCAGGCCTGTGGAAACTTTACGGCTAAAAAAGGAGCTCTGACTGCTTCTCATGTTGTATTAAAGTTTATATTCTCGAATGAAAAGGAATCAAATCCAAATTCATTCTGAATAAGAGCTTAAAATACAATCGTGTTCAAAACCCAAAGTGTGGAGACGGGAAGGAGGTGTGTTTAAAGCGGATTTTTATAAAAGTATATAGAAAAGAGCTCAAATACTTCACCAATGATGCAAAGCAAGTGAAGACTGCAGTGTGTGTGTGTGTGTGTGTGAGTGTGTGTGTGTGAGTGTGTGTGTGAGTGTGTGTGTGTGTGTGAGTGTGTGTGTGTGTGTGTGAGTGTGTGTGAGTGTGTGAGTGTGAGTGTGAGTGTGAGTGTGAGTGTGTGAGTGTGAGTGTGTGAGTGTGAGTGTGTGAGTGTGTGAGTGTGTGAGTGTGTGAGTGTGTGTGTGAGTGTGTGAGTGTGTGTGTGTGTGTGAGTGTGTGAGTGAGTGTGTGTGTGAGTGAGTGTGTGTGTGAGTGTGTGTGTGTGAGTGTGAGTGTGTGTGTGTGTGAATAAGAGTGATTAAAGTAATTAGAATTTTATAGTAACAGATGTGAAGGTGGGGTCAGTTGGCCGTAATTAAAAAAATACCAATTAAAAACCAAATATTTCAATATTTAAATGAGTGTTTATGTAACAAACAGCGATGAAGACGAGTCTCTTTATTTAGTGCTTTTGTAAAAAACTGCTCAGATCAATAAACATCAAAACAAAACACTGTTTCACAGGAAGCCCGTGCGGTGCGCTGTGTGCTGACCGTACGGACGTGTCCACAGTGGACAGTTGGACACGCAGTAGCAGGTGAATCATGATGACGATGCTAATAATGATTTATTAAATCACTTTCTTTAATCTATAAATAAATGGACATTTTCATTTCCCCCAAAAGTCCATCAGCCTCCGTATGTTTGATGTCTCCACAGCTGATGAACTTTCACCCAATGTTACTCTAACATCACGGAAATGTTTTCAACGTGTAAAACTGATGTCTGACGATAACGTTTTCATGGGAGTCGATTAAAAACGTTGTGCCTAAATGACGAGAATCAGCAGCTAAAAATGGTTTACGATTTGTCACATTTTTATCTAAACAGCACTTTTTTACTGTCAACAAAAATTCATGCGAATCGGTGGAAAGTTAGAACTGTCGTTCTACAGAACTGGATCTGCGAACGAGGGGTTTAAATGAAAGGAGTCATTTAGGAGTTTTTATTTTATTTATTTTTATTAATTGAAACACTTTTTTTGGCCCTCCGTCGCCGCCTCTTTGATGGACTATAACTTTAATTTAAAAAGCAATATGAGCATAAATATCAAAACAATAATAAACATGTTTAGAAAATAATAATAAAACCAAAAATGAAGAATACTGATCATCACTAAAGAACACGGAACAAATGAAAACAGAGCAAAGAGAAAAAGGTTTCTGGAGAACCAATAATGATTAACATTACAGCTGTTGATGATGATGATGATGATGATTGTATAAGACAGTATTATATGATATATATATATATATATATATATATATATATATATATATGATCAGTTCGTCCTCATTGGTTCTGTTTGTAAACAAAGTGATGACGAGCTCCTCTCTTAGCGTCTCAGTGAGGTTCTGCACAGAACGTGTGTGACTTCCCAAATCCCTTATTGTACCTTTAACTTGCACTTTTCCCGAGGCTCCTAATTCCTTCCTTATTTGGAATCTTGTCTCCCCATTCCGTGTCCGAGTTTTCTAACAGGCAGTTCAGGTGACTCGACGCTGTTGCTGGATATCTGATAGTGTGAGTCAGTTGTTGAGTTGGTTGAGTTGTGAGTCAGTTGTCAGTTGGTTGTTTGGGGTAGTTTCCTTAGAACTGCCTGAAAGGATCTGCAGAGACTGAAGCCTGAAAGCTGCTGCTGCTGCTGCTGAACCAGCTTAATGTAAACACCCCCTGGAACAGTGCAGACCCTGCTGTGGAACGTCTTTCCCGGGTATTCCAGAGCCCTCTCCAGTCTCATTCTGCTTATTCGGGAAAGTAAAGCCTCTG
Source organism: Acestrorhynchus altus (assembly GCA_034509495.1). Classification (NCBI taxonomy): domain Eukaryota; kingdom Metazoa; phylum Chordata; class Actinopteri; order Characiformes; family Acestrorhynchidae; genus Acestrorhynchus; species Acestrorhynchus altus. The sequence continues at coordinate 25,224,047 of CM067521.1, read as the reverse complement.
AATGTAAGCAATACGCCTACATACGCAGGGAATGGAAGTTCAGAGTGTGTTGGGGAATGTGTGTGTGTGTGTGTGTGTGTGTGTGTGTGTGTGTGTGTGTGTGTGTGTGTCTTAAATATAATGGCCCTGCTGTGATGTTAGAGAGTAATCTGATCAAATGCAATGGTATGTTTGGAGAAACAAAGGTGAAAGAACCCTTCACCAACTGTTAGGCAAAGGAGTGGCTAGAGCACGCTTTGGGTTTGTGCTGCAGCCAGTGGCAAAGGGCAGCCTGGCTCCTCCTTTCACCCTGATCTTCAATGATCAGGACCCCACAGGACCACCACAGAGCAGCTATGATGTGGGTGGTGGGTCGTTCTCAGCACTACAGTCACACTGACATGGTGGTGGTGTGTTAGTGTTGCTGCATAATTATATACACACTACCGCTCAAAAGTTTCAGAACCCATATTGGGTGTTCTAAAACAGCAGTGTATATGCATGAGAGCTCACTGGTCAAGGGACGGGATTCAGTGGAATACCAGTAAATTCTGGAAGACTGCAAATGGGAATATAATATGAAAATGGGAATATAAGAATAAATGTAATTTCTAAGTTGGTTGTTGGTGTGAGAATGCCGTTTAGCTCTCTGCGCTGTGTCTCCCTGTACTTGACATTGACTGGTTTTAGAGGATTGCACGGCTGACGTTGGCGTGTTCTCAATTAGACAAGCTGTTTTGCCGAATGCTGTCTCCCTGCCAGATTCCGACTCCCTTCACGTGCACGTCCTGCAATACTACTATCCTTTTGTTTCTGTTGGTGAATAAAGGTTCATCTACAGTTACAGTAGAAACAGGAATTGCAAGTGTGACTGTTGTGTGGATCTTCTACTGATTGATGGGTGACAATGATTTGCACCAAAACATCAGAAAAGTGAAAACAAACTGAACAAGTCTTCAAAAATCCATTTTGTCCATTGTTGTGGACCGTAGTCCACTGCACCATTCACACTTATTTAGTTTGGACCAAACTGAATGGTCTGAAGGTCCAGACCAACCAAGGTGAGGTGGGTGTGACATCACCCTTAGAACCCTTAGATCCAAGTTCTCTGAATGTTCCTGCTGGGCAGTACAATGGGACTGTGAGGTGGTCCAGTTCCCACACTGTTTACCCTGTCCCCTCTCTCTCTCTCTCTCTCTCTCTCTCGCTCGCTCGCTCTCTCGTTCACACTCACGTTGAGTAATAAGAACAGAAATCCGACTGCTCACAGGATGACAAATCACTTTTTTCCTTGGAATTCTTGGGCTGAAGACTCATGATGATCTACGTTAAAGACGAGCCATGCCAGGCTGGAGGGACGTGTTCACCAGCTGCCTCGCACAAACACTTGGCCCGACTCCAGCAGTGTGATCCTCATCCTCGGAAAAGATTCCTGCAGGGAAGGATGGGGTTTCACTTCATATTGGGAACATCATGTAAGCTGGACTGCACGACTGCACCTGGTTTTACCTGCATGTTCTTCTAAAAATGAGAAGAAAGAGTATCTCAGAGGAACCAGGCACTTTAAATGTTTATCACAGCAGCTTTTTAGCTCCGCCTCCTTCCTCCATGATCCTTATATCTTTACAATACAGTCTTCCAGTACGCCACCTACAGGCCTCGTCCAACGTCCTCATTAAAGCTTCAGTACGCCACCTGCAGGCCTCGTCCAACGTCCCCATTAAAGCTTCAGTACGCCACCTGCAGGCCTCAACAAACATACCTACCAAACCTACACAACCAGCTACCATTCTTCAGTAACTTCATCTGTGTTGCTCTTTTAGAAGCTGTTTGCCTCCTTATAGAAGAAGGCAGTGCAGGCTTTGTGTATATTTTCTCGGTGCTCATGTTCTATAAACTGGCCTGAACCCAAAGTGTTCCTCACTAAAGTTTGTGTTTTTAAATTTATGAGCGTTAGATTGCTTACTGCAGTCTCCTGCCTCTTTGTCCGTCATCACATTTGTAAATAGTGTCTCTGTGTGCTCGAGTGCTGGCCTGCGCTCTGCTCTGGCAGGTCCGTATGCCAGCACTAAATAAGGCAGACGCAGGAAGTGGCCGGAAAGCTGCTCTTGTCTTCTCATGGGGTGATAAATCTCTCTGATGGAGATCCTGGAGGAACTGAGCTGTGAATCAGACCTCGAATGACCCTGATGTTCTAAAACACTCGCAGTTCAAAGGAATAAAGGTAAAGACTAAGTGTTGGCTTGGAGATGCTTGAATACTTGGCTTTGTTTATGCTCTTTGGTCCACTTTTAGCCTTGTTTGAGTTATTGTAGATGCGTTGGAGATGCTCGATCTACTGTATTCAACTAAACATATATGAACTTCACTGCAGCTCTTCTAGACGTTCATTTCTTGGCTACTGCTTCATGTCTGAAGGTGCGTCATGCCAGAGCTCTGTAAAAAGTGGGGGACCAAAAAATGATCCCAGCAGTCCTCAAAGCCACATCATGGCGATGGTACATGATGGTACATCTCTCTCTCTCTCTCTCTCTCTCTCGCTCTCTCGCTCTCTCTCTCTTTCCCCATTAAATCGTGTCCTGTGACCCAGACAGCGCCCAGTCATCTGCTCAGCATGTGAGTGCAGTTTGACCAATACACTACAGTTTACTGCCCGTCATGCTGCTCTTGAACAGGTTTTTATGGCAGACTGTTTCTGCCAAAGTCAAGAGTGTCAACACGTATTGGATGGAGCTCCATCAGTGCAGAGATCACAGTTGACCTTGACCTTGAGTTCCACGGCTCAATACTGGGGGGCTTTATGCCCCTCTTGCTCAAACCTGGTAATAGACATGGAGCCAAAAGGTCTTTGTTTATCTACACCAGAATCCATTTCTGTTGTCAGTACGTCTGTTTACTCTCCAGGAACTAGACAAACTTTGTGTGCATTTGCACATCTGTGTCAGTTATGGATGTAACTTAAAGTAGCTGAATGTCTTCATTAAAAGATTCACAAACATCGGGACATATATTTGTATCTGGTGCCAAAGGGGCTTCCAGTGCATGTTTACTGTTCTGTCCACATGAACATGATCAACCTGCATACAGACTCTGACTGATCAGAGAGAGGGGGCGGGGCTGATGATCAACCTGCATACAGACTCTGACTGATCAGAGAGAGGGGGCGGGGCTGATGATCAACCTGCATACAGACTAAGAACGGAATACTTTGTACACCTAAAATCACAAAAGTGTTCTGCACGTTTTAGAGATTCCCTGCTTTAACGCAGCTGCTGCAGCTCTGAAAGAGCTCATTCATGAGCTGATTAGTTGAATCGGTGCACGTCATCCACTAAACATGCAGGGCAGAGGGGCACCAGAACGGGGTTGGGGTTCACAGCATCTTTATTTTATAAAAAAAAAGTGAGCGAGTTCAATAAAGTGAGCCTAATTCTCACACTCACTCACTCGCTGATTAGGAAGTGACAAACACCTGATCTTAGATCAGCCCCGTCTCAGTGTATTCATTCATTCAGCCCAAAGAGGATGAGGAGGGAGGGAGTAAGACTGAGAGCCTGAAAGCAGCGGAAGAAAAGCAAATTGTCCAGCAGGCTCGACTTGACATTTGCAGTGGAGAGGGCAGCGTTCTTTTTCTCTTCCTCTTCCTCCTCCTTTCTCTCCTTCAGCGGGACTGGCATCAGACGAGAAGACGGATTACAGCCTGCCGGACATGGCACTACACCCGAACACTCCCACCTTTATGAACCCAAACCCTTGGCTTCAGCCTGCAGAACACTGGTACTGGTTTAAGCAGTCCATTTATGATGCACACAGGTCAAACAGACAGATATATGCAAACGCATTCTCACAACTCTGTTCTGATTGGCTGTTCAGAAATGTAAGGAGCACATTTTTGTCTATTGTCTCCAACAGATCCACACATAAGAAAGGAGCCAAACCAGACTCAAAATTGAGCTTCTTATGTTTCTGAGTGTCACTTTGCATGTCTGGCTTAAAGGGACAGTAACAGCACCCTGTATAACACTGAGGGACAAACACAGTTCAGAACTGGAGACAGAATATCAGAAATATGATCCAGTAATTATAATAATTATTCGTACACTAATGCAAAAGTACTCAAACTAGGATGAGGCTGGAGTTTTTCGTTCTACGTTCTCATTCGTTTCTGTTCTACGGTTAATTGAGGTGTGAAGTGCACTGGGTGGAGATGTGAGTGAGAGGAGCTCAGGAAAGACATCCATACTGTGGGAGATGCTTTTGGGATTTTTCCGGGGTTTGGAGTTGTAGGAAAAACGATGCATAAACACACGGACAAGATAAACAGATCAAGATTCCGAAGAGGTAAAACAGGGGCCGACATTGCGTGCCATGAAAAGTTCTCCACTTACTTTAATTCAGCACCACCATGATGAACCTCATATGGCAAACAGGACGTAGCCACGGTGACCGCAACATGTTTGCTTTTCCCACTCATCCTTTCCCATTTTTCCATTCAGCCTTCTATGTTCTCCGCAGAGCTAGGCAGTCAAAAAAAGGTCCAACTGAGACATATTAGTACTTTTGCTCCCTCTGAGAGTAAACACTGACGTTCATGACTGAGCCGTTTGGGATCAGCACACAGGAAACGAGTGTTCCAGGCCAGTGAGAAGATCCAAACCCAGCTTTAAACCTCATGGGCCACACAGATCATTGACCGCCTCTCCACCCAGCCAGTCAACAGTCCAAAACCGGGTAACCATCATTCACTGACCGACCGACCAAAGGCTGGGTTCTTATGCTGATAAGCCACCATAAACACACTCCCACGAGCTCTTCTTGACCCGTCTGAGATGCTGTTGGTGGAAGAGAACTTGGTGGTGGAGAAAACTGCCATTCCAGAGGCTTTCAAAGGAATGCAGTTCATCTGACCAAACACTAGGATGGTTTCTGGTGATGTAACGCATGCAAGGCAGCAAGTGAACAGACAACCTAAAGTTAAGGTGCTGGAAATGGAAAAAATGGGTAAGAACCTGATACACTTTGACCAGAGCCAAACTGTTATGTTCAGAACATCTTCACAACATCAGGCAGGTCTTGTGGGATGTTTCTGCCACGCAGTGTTCAGCACCAGGCCTGCACTATATATCATTTCAGCATTGTTATTGTAATGTACGCATATGGAATATGAAGATTCCCAGACATGCAGTATCTTATGAGACGTAAAATTTACACTTTTTGCTGCTTGATTGAAACAAAATATTAACACTGTTCTCGTTTTGGTTTCTGTCCACCTGTAACTCATTTCACTCCAGAGCACATTATTAATATCATAAAATATAGGATCACTGGTGCTTTAGGAGCCGCAGGACCCCTTTCTTTTATTTCCTTCTTTTTCCATTAAGATTTTAGGTGCCTTTGTTTTGTTTTTCAATGTTATGTTTTTTTTTCATTGAGAAAACAGGCATCAAACAACTCTTATCACAACGTTGTGTTATATTGCGCTATTAAAAGATTCTTCACCAGGTTAAGGTGAACCCACTTCAGTACCTACCACATGCCTAGACCCCCAAGTTGAGTCTCAGCACCTTTAAAAGTAGTGTTTAATTTTGTATCTGGTTAAAAATAGAGTCCTCCTGGCCTTTCTCTTCTATTTACGATTGGCCACGCCCTTCAACAAAAAGAGCCAATCAGCTTGCTGCTTACACCAATATTACGCATAAACTACCAACTTTCAACACAAAAAGCCAATTAGTTTGGTCGTGTTACTGGTGAAAATAAGACTTGTTTGTTTTCAGGTTATATTTGCCAGTAGGTTGGTACTGACAATCCAAAATTACATTACAATCTTTAAGATACTGGTCTCCCAGTTCTCCCAGGTTGCCCAGTAGCCCCACAGCACCAAAGTCCCAGGATGTGATCCATTAACGTGGCACCTCATGCTGCTAATGTATTAGTGCTAGATATTACAGAACACCTTCAGAGCTGTTCTGGATGAGGGGTCCTACACAGTTGGCAGGTGGTTTTCATGTTACGGTTGATCAAATCCAAAAATACGGTAAAGTTTTTGAGATTGAACACAGTTAGATCACCAGTTTGAGAGCTGGCCTTCTCTGTGAACTTCATCCACCATATGGAGGTCAGGACTTCCTAGAGGAGAGCTTTGGAAAGAGTATTCTACTGTTTAAGTTTGTCCTTCACATGTATCAGACTGTGTCCACTGTACTTTCTGGGCTCCACATCCAACAAGTGAAGCTCTGTACGTCTTTCACGGTCGATTTCCGATGTGAAAGTTTTTACGCTCACATTCACACGTATATATTTTACACTTATTACATAAGAATGAAGAAGCTGAGATGAAATAAGACGGGGCTGCCCATCACTACTATCCCAGCCCCATTGTGTCATCAGTGTTTTGTCATCATCAGTCTCCATCCAGTGATGGAGCCCAAGAGGTCACGACTCAGCGATTCATTTCTAGCCAATCAGACTGGCTGGCCAACGCCGACACTCACTGTCATGCTGGATCAGGGTGGCCTCTTTCTGTCTCTCTGAAGAACCCACGAGATCTTTTGTTCCTAAAAATGAACCCTTTAAAGCAAGACCTAAAGGGTGTCTGCAGGTCTAGAGCTACGACCAGTTGGAAGCCCATCAAAATGTACACTTACATAATCTCACGTATTAAGTCATCTTCAATAGAGTGGCTTATTTATGTTCTGAGCTTCTTCAAAACTGAAGAACTAACACAGCTCCCACTCAGATGTCTGTTCATGCTCTTGTCCATTTTGGAGATAACAATATGACACTGAGTCTATTGAAGATTACGTAACAATTTGGCATCCTTTAATGGTTGAGGCCTGCAGCTGTTAATGCAGCTGTTTGGTGTTAATTGATGAGTATAAGCGTCCATTACTTTTATATACATACACACACACACACACACACACACACACACAGTATATAAGATGCCAAGCTTATAATAGAAGAATCCTTTTTGATTAAAATATCAAAGAATGCTGGAGATGGAGCTGCCAGGCAGAAGGAGAAGAGGAAGAAGAAGGTTTATGGATGTAGTGAAGGTGGACATGGAGATGGTTGGTGTAACAGTAGAGGAGGCAGGGGATAGGGCAAGATGGAGGCAGATGATCCGCTGTGGCGACCCGTAAAGGGAGCAGCCGGAAGAAGAAGAAGAAGAAGAAGAAGAAGAAGAAGAAGAAGAAGAAGAAGAAGAAGAAGAAGAAGAAGAAGAAGAAGAAGAAGAAGAAGAAGAAG